>PVJA010004363.1:0-86630 GCA_004027025.1 Myocastor coypus
ATTGTTTTGGTCTGTATTCCTACCTTTGTTTAGTTTGTTCTCTGCATTGAAAAGTTCTAGAATTGCAATGAAGAACTTCTCCAGCCTGTAGAAAATTCTTCGAAAATTTTTTGAATTGTCTTAACCGTGGCCACTCCTGGTGGCCTTGATTTTCTTGCTCAACTTAGTGTTCTTACAAGGACAAGCCAGAAATTGGGGGCAAAGATTTTGTTTTTCACTTAAGACTTAAAAGAACTGAATTATTCTTTTCCAGATGGACAACAAATGTTAGAATAAATGTTAACATCTCTTTAGAAGGATAAAAGTTGGTTTGACACTCTATATAGGTTTTGTGGATTTGCTGTTGCTGGACCTGCTATAACAAAGTACTATAACAAAGCAACATAGACCAGGTAATGTCAACAGGAGAAATGTGTCTTCTTACATTCTAGAGGCTGGAGTCCAAAAGTGAGGGGTTTGCAGGGTTACCTTCTTCTAACTCCTCTCCCTGCAGCTGGCTGGCTTCTCCCTGCATCTCTACTTGATCTCTCCTCTGTACCTCTGTGTCCCAAGCCCTTCTACATACAAGGACACCAGTCATACTCAGTCACATGATCATTTCTTTTTACTATAATTACTGTTTCAAAAGCCAAATACAATTAATTCTGAGACAGTGGGTGCTAGAATTTCAACATAATGAAGTTTGGAGCTCAGAATTTAACCCATAACAGTCTCTATCTTATTTAGCTCCTGACCCCTGAAAGCCTCACTGTACTGTAGAAACTCAGAACTAACAATCTTCCTTTCAGCAAAGGAAGTTTAGCAAAATTTAAATACTATTGGTGGTCTTGCCTCTTCCTTCCCTTACATGCTTTGTAAAAATCAAGTTCAGCACAAGCCCTTGCAGCTTTCCTTAGTCTTCTCCTGTTCTGTGAAAACTGTTTTCCTCAGAGTCCAAAATCTGCAGTTGTTGCATGTCATTGCAGAGCCTGTGCCACAATTGTCTACTTGCTTCTCTAACCCTGATTAGAATGAAGAATAAAATCAAAGGTTATGTTTAATTTTACATTCTAGTTGTCTCAGTTACTTTTCTCTCCTTGCTGGGACAAATACCTGACATCCAATGTGAAGGAAGGAAAGTTTTATTTAGCTCACAGTTACTGGAGGTTTTAGTCCATACTCAGCTAGATCCAAGGCAGAGAGGCACAATGCAGAGGCCAGCAGTTCATGGCGGGAGAACAGCAACAAAATGGTGACAGAGGCAGCCAGCCAATCAGGGCAGCAAAGCAACAGCAAAAGTCTATCTCTCTTCACATTACATTCAGGCTCTCTGCCTCAACCTATCCACCCTAGGCCACACCCATAATCCCAGACCAATAACCCCATCAGTACTAAAACACATCCCAGTGGACCATCAGTCGAGTCTCAAACTCTGAAAGTCCCCACCGCATGATTGCATGAGACCTTGCGGGGACAACTAGACATAAACTATAACACTAGTATTTTGCCTGCCATGTAACAAATGCATAGGAGATAACGTGAAATACAGTAGATATAGCTTATGTGTCACGATGTCAACAAAGATAGTCTTTTATTCAATATTCATTATCTTCACAGAATATTGGCCATTCCCATTGCCACAAAAATTTCTATTGCTGTGTATCATTCAAAATCCTATATCCCAACTGCTGCTGCTTTTTTATTCTTGATAAATGATGATCATAATCAATATCATCCAATGGCACTTAGTATGTGCATACCTCTATAAAATCTAATTCTGAAGACGAAAAAATGACTCAGTGAATTAAGGAATCTGCTCAAGGCCACCAAAACTTTGGGATATAAATTAACATATGTTATTAAGTTATTAATGTAATACATATAAAACAGCTTACCCTATACATTTGGCTCATCTATCTTTTACAGTGAAAAAAATGAGCAGAACTAATTGTTTGGGGGTGCTTTGTCTTACATGCATCCAGCTTCAAGTGCTTGTTGCTTGTGTGCTTTGTCACGCTTCTCATTGCCTGGAGGGAACTGCCTTTCCTTTGAGGAGTCTCTGGTGCTGGGCATTACTGCTGAGGGACACAGAACTGCCTGGCTGCTGAGCGTGGAGGTGGTTCCCTAGCCCAACATCTTGTCTAGAAGTGAGATTTGCCTTTCGTGGCTGCATTTTGCTCTCTCTCTTTTCCTGAATTGGAAACATGTCCACTCAGAACAAGAGCAGATTACTATAAGTTAAATAAAATCCGTGCACTGAATAAAGTAATGCTGGCCCTCTCCCAGCCACTCAGATGGGTGGTCTATAGTTGTGGGGGAGAAAGGGACATCACAGCCAACAAGGGCCAGCAGGATTTTTTTTATTACACAAGCTGATCAGTGTGTGTGTTATGCCTGTGTTTTGATTGTGATCTGTTACATGAAGTCAGATGTGGAGTTTGCTGCTTGTGATGTCATGTTCTTGTTTTTAAAAGTGTTATATTTTGGAGCATTCCTCATTTGGGGTTTTTGGATTAGAATGCATTCCCTGTGCTTGTCCTCTGTGGTAACTCAGTGTACCGGTACAAATACATGACTGATGCATAGACAGACCGCTGGGAGGTTAAAGAGGCCAGGCTTTGTCGATGTCTCTTTGTCAGCTAGAAAACATCCTGATGGTGCCAGGCATGGTGGTGCACATCTGTGATCCCAGCACTTGGGGGGCTAAGGCAGGAGGATCACTGCGAGGTCAAAGTTACTTTGAGCTACATAGTGAGTGTGAGATCAGCCTAAATCATAGGTGAGACCCCATCCAAAAACAAGCAAACAAACACCCTAGTGGAGGAGGAGACTATTATAGGCTTCCTAGAGATACAGGTAAGTATTACTAAAGAAGAAAGCACAGATAAAATCCTGAAAGCAAGATGTGATTGAAGTTGAGTATAATTAAAATAAGGAGATGTGCATAAAATAAGATGTATCAGGCTGAGAGGACAGGTCACTGGTCTAAGTGCCTGCCTGGCAAGCACAAGGACCTGAGTTTAATCCCTGGTACCATGTGCTGTGCCAGCCCCAGGCCCCTGGACATGCCATGGCAGTCCCAAAACCAGGCATGGTGGCATGCACTGGAGAGGCTAGGATAGGATCATTATGAGTCTGAACTGTGTAGTGAGACCCTGTACCAAACAAATAAATACAAAAATGAGAAGCATAAGAGACCTTTTGCTGCTAGAATTATATTGACATCAATTCTGTTTCATGTTTTCTTCTTGCAGTATAGTTGGCCTTCTTGCAGTCTGTACCTGGAATAAATAGGTTTTTCTTAGCTTTCTGAAGTATTGGGAAGAGATGTGGTGACCAAGGGTCTTCAGCTTTCCCTAACTCAAAGAGAAGGGATCAAGCCTCTGTGACCCAACGGCCTCAGGTCTTGGGACTCAGGAATCCTGACAGAGAGTGCCCTTAGCGGTCTGTTGCCATGCTATGCACTACCTTGAAGCTTGGTGACTTTGAACACCAGACATGGATTTTGTATCCATGGCTTCTGTGCGTCAGGAACCCTGGTACGGTGGAGCTAAGTCATCAAGGTCTGAGCACAGCATCAGCACAGGCCATGGTCCTTTCAGCGGTCCACTGCCAGGGTCACTCATGTGACTGTTGGAAGGTGTCTAGCTCTCCCTGACTGTTACCCAAAGAGCTCCATTCCTGACTACAGGGGCCACCGTAGGAAGGCAGCTGGCCAGAGGGGCAAACAGACAGTAATAGAGACATACTACGTGGAACTCGGCATCTGTTGGTGACCTCATGGAAGTGGTATTGATTGCTGCTGCATTCTCAGCAGGAGCGTGCCAGTAGGTCCAGCCACACTCAGGGGCAGGCGCTGCTCAAGGCATGACTCTCCGGAGCTAGAACCACCGCAGCTCCTCCTCAAGGCTCTTCTTTCTAAAGCGACACGGTGAGACTAGGGACAGGAAGTGGAATACAGTGCAGACATGAATTTGTTTTCCAAGTGATGTATTTTAAATGTAGCAGAGCCATGTGCAGTCCCATACTGCATATAAAAATAACACAGATACCATACTGGAAGAGCTCTGACAGTTCCCGAAAGTTTCATCAGATTGCTTTCTCTGATAACATCAGGAGAATGGAATTTTTGACAAGGTGTGTGGGAGAAGGTCAGTTATTTTGGAGCACAGGTCTCTGTTTCAAAGAGAGAGCTTGTGCTGGCATGAAAGGCAGGGTACTCAGGGGCTAAGATTCTGCAGAGGTGAGAGGAGAGGGACAAAAGCCAGTTGGGGGGTGTGATCAGGCCCAGAGGAGGCAGAAGAACACACACCCACCAAAGGAAAAAAAAAAAAAAAAAACTCTTCCCATTAGAGCGATAACTATCTACATGTTGTAAGTCTCCTCTCAACCCCGCATTCCCCCACCTCTGCTGGCACTGAAGCCTGGAGACCCATAGAGAAATAAGCCGGCAGTAGCAAACTGGTCCTCGTGCAGCAGCAGGAGCACTGCTCACGTGGGACAATGCCAGGGACATTATTTAGCATGCATAACCCCATCCAAATGGGCCTAGTGGGCTCGGGCATCCACTAAAAATCTGAGACTCTGTAGTGCTCTCCTAGACATTGAAAGACTGGCAAATGACTCATTCTTGAGTCTATTGGCTGTACTTTATTTGGGAAAACAAGGGTATGATCAGGAGTTTATGATGCATAATTGACTCCTTAGACTCAGAAGCAGAGAAGGGTGGGCCCAAGTGCCATCAAGCTCCCAGTCACACTTTCTGAGGGTTCACATGCTGCAAAGGCACTCCTGTCTCCTGCCTTCTCACGGGCTGCCCTAAGGCAGAGGTTTCTGCACCATGATTTGCAGAGCGCGGAGTGCTGATATGAAGCAGTGTGGGGCAGGCACAGTGGCATGCTCTGTTCCTTAGCAGAATTCTAGCACTCTGCTACTTAGATCTGAATTAGAGGAGCTCAACATTATAGGTTTTTGGGTTTTTTGTTTGTTTGTTTTTTGTTGTTGTTGTTTTTTTACTATAGTGGTAGCTTGTGAACTGTATATGCAACCTTTACTTAAACTCAAGGCCTTAAACAATCTTTATTTTTACTGAAATACCTAGTCTTACCCTTGTAAATTTCATGTCAAATATATAGGCTGTGGTCACTTGTAGTTTATGTGTAAGTACCATAAAAGGAAAGGCAAAGGGGTGGAGAAAGGGAGGGACAGACAGAGAAGGAAGGCTTTCCCACAGGAAGGTACAGCGTGGATGGTCCCCTCAGTTTCCTTCTAGCCCCAGCCATGTGTGATGACTTTGTGGCTTACAAGTCTGAGAGCCTACTTCTATCCCTTCTGAGACTTGCTACGGTCCTTGAAGGAAGCAGAAATAAGATACCCTAGAGTTCTTACTGGAAATGCGCCATGGCACTGCAAACCAGTGCTGTTAGAGGCAAATCCACACCAACAGACCTGGATTCCCATTTCCTTTCCATCACTGTATCACTTTAAGGAAATGACACATATTCTCAGCTTATTCTATAATGCACCTGATGCAGAGCAGGGGCATGATAGATACTCCCTAAATAGTGGCCTCCTCCCCTTCCCCCCAACAGATAGCAGTGACTATCACCACAATATTCACATGGGGACCCCACTCAGCCTGCTCCTCGCTTGCCCCATCACCCTTACATCTTTCAGGATAGTGGCAGTTCCTATACACCTAGTGGAGGCTCACTCTACAAACTGTCAACCAGAGTGTGCTTTGGCTGCATGAATCTGTCACAGCCTATGAGGATAATTAGGAAGGGAAGCTCAGTTTTCTAAAAACTGGGGGACAGATGAGATCCATAGTCTTGTTCCTGGGCAGACGTGTAGCTTATATTAGCACCAGAATTACAAATCCATCTGTAACTCTTGCAGCACTTTGCCAAATCACATAGTGTCTACAAGTTCTACAAACCAGAGGTCAAGTCCAGAGAGGAGCATGGGGTTGCTCAGCAGAGATGAGGTCCCCTGAAGATTGGGGTACTCAGACATAAAGGATGCAAAAGAGAAGAACTGGGGCTAATATTTGCTATGACCGTGTTGTGCTTTATAGCTTATAGAATTCATCTACACACACATTGTTACTTTTCAAGATAATATTTGACACAGACATTATTAACTTCAATTTTTATATTAGGCACACTGAAGTAAGGGGATTGTGCAAAATCAACCAGTCAGTAAGAATTTAATCTGTACATGAACTGGAGTCTTGGAAATTTCATTTGGGTACATTTTCTGTTAAGGTCGCTGACTTAATGAAACTGTCGGAGGTGCTGAAAGTCTGGCTGAAGGACAGAAAAAGGACTGTGCCCGCATCCAAAGAGGGTGCAAATAACCAAATGTATATATTGCTAAAACAAATAACCAAATGTACATATTGCTAAAACAAAAGACACTGCCAATAATCTCCTCAGAATACTCCTTATTTCTTACAACACACTTTTCCCAGACATTTTGGAGGTCCTCTTTCATGAATGCCTTTAGTATTCTAAACAAATTTGGAACATTTACCTTTCATGTTCATTTTGAGTAAGGGGAAGAGCTAGACATCACACAGTGCCAGATCTTTGTGAATAATGTAGAAGAGAACACACTACAATGTTTTCAGTTGGCAGCAGAACCCACTATAATTTTATTGCACTTCCTAAAGACACTAACACAAGTGGACTTCTAGAACAGCTTCAGGATAGGCTGGGGAGATAACTCAGTGGCAGGGCCTGGCGGGATGGCTCAGTGGTCTAAAGCGCCTGCTTGGCAAAGCTTGGGCGGCTTCAGGGACCGTGGTTCGATCCCCGGCACCACATGCTGTGCCAGCCCTGCTGTTGGGGCAGGCTGAGCCGGCCATAAAAATGAGTGAATAAACAAACAAAGGTTCTGAAACAAGAAAAAAATAAAATTAAAATTAAAAAAAAAAAAGATAACTCAGTGGCAAACGTGAGATCTTGAGTTCAATTTTCATTACAAAAGAAAGAGCACTGTTTCAGGAAGTAGCAAGAAAGGGTAAGTATATTCAAAGTGAGAGGAAGTACTTTGAGACAGACTAATAGCAATGTGTTTTTTACTATAATACATTTTTAAATGTTAAATATTCACCGTGTATTTTTATCTCCTCACAGTTGAAGAAGATACTGTTTTTATTTCATTTTTTAACCAAAAAAGCTGAGGTGAGAGGTTAATGAAGTTTGTTGCAAGTCTTACAGGTGGATCCAAAGATCAGATTTCAACCTAGGCTGCCGGATTTCAGAGCCAGGGCTCTTTACCACTCTGCCATTATGGATTTTATGAAAATAAATCAGTGCACAGGAAGACAGCCTTTAAAAATATTATGATTCTTTAGCCATAATTACATAAAAATCTACAGCACTGCATTAGAGCCAGTGGTGGTGTCAGCTCACTGAGTGTTTAATTGCTCCTAAGGAAATCTCCACAACAGCCTGGCAAGTCACTCTGTGGTTCTTCCCCAACAGCTCAACTCCAAGGAGATTTGCTGTTGGCAAGATGAGTAAAGCTAATTTTTTTTTTTTTAAATTTGTGGGTTGTCTTTTCCCTCTGTTGATTATTTTTTTTCTTTTTCTTTTGATGTGCAAAAACTCACTTGGAGGAGGTTCATCTTATAAACAATGAGAAACTAGAAGACTTTATATATAAGTGGATGTATCTTGAAGATATACTCATAAGTGAAATAACCCAGACCTAAATGTATAAATATTGCATAGTCTCTCTAGTGTAAGAACTCAAGAGAAGAAATAAACATGGAAAAGCATAACACAGCTAAATGGAAATCAAGAACTCAAGGGTTAAACAACAAGGAGATAGCAAGCAGAAAAGATAGGAAACATGGCAGAAGCAACACCATGCACTTACACATGCAGGATGAGTTAGACAATGGCCCTAAGAACCTCCAACAGGTTTTTCACACTGAGGATAGCAATGTGTAAGACTAAAACTATGCTTGGAATGCTTGTTATTTTGGTCTTTTAGATGTGTGCTGCTTCTAATATCATTTCAGTTGTTGCTGTACCCTCTCTCAAGTAAATGGTTGTTTTACAAGAGAACAAAAAAGGGTACTAAAAGAGAGTAAGAGATAAGGAAAAGTGCCATAGGATTGACCGGCTACAATTTTGTATATGCTTAGAGTTCTAAATTTCTGTGTAAAAATGTATAACTGTTATCACATTCTATAGGGATTAATTAAAATATCAATGATTGATGGAAAAATACTGATTCCAAGTTGAGTCTAAGATGTTTAATATTCAGAAAGACAGCGATGTTAAGCTGAGGTACCTATGTTACAGAGTAAAAGTATCACTAAACTTCTCTTCTGGAGGGTTAAGAACATAAGTTTACAAACCAAAACTTAGAGGAAAAGAAGGGCTACAAGGATAGCCAATGTTTTGGCCCTAAACCTTCAAGGTCAGTGAGGACTCAGGACATAAGAAAACTTGTGCTATAACATCTTATAACTCAGTGGTGTCCCAAATTTTATGTTCAAGGAGATTTTGGGCCACAGAGGAAAGGGATTGACAATGTACAGTGTGCCTAAGGAGAGTCACCTAGAGAGAAAACATTCTCTCAGGCTTTCACAGAGGGCAAACTGATCAAGCAGTGGCCATGACTCATCTGGATGGCTGACACTGACAACAGTTCTACAAAGCACGGTGCATGGTTTCAAGGTAAATCTTGAGGGGTTGTGACTGACTTTGGGAGATAGAGAAGTTACATGTTTTGTTATACAAGTCTTGCTTTAACTTGTCTTTAATCACCCAGCAGAAAAGTTTAACCACAAGGCATAAAAAGTAAACCTAGATTAGTATGTTGTGATATAAAAGGCTTAACTCAATAGCTTCTGACATTGCTAGTTCTGCCAGTAACCCACTACAATTTTGGAATATTGGACTATGTATACAACTACTTTCTCTTAGTTCAATGGCAAGAAATTTTTGTATGAATAATGATTTAAAAATTATCATATCTGCATCCTATGCTCTAAATAACTACTATGAGGACAATAATATGTGTTGTATCAATTATTGGTAATGTGCTAATAATGTGTTTTGAAACTGTCCTGTTGTTATTTCTTATTAAACGTAATAAAAAACATGAGTAGAACAGCCAGTTACACCTCCCAGTTCTAAATAAGTGGAGGCCTATATTAACCATTCACTTGTCAACTGAAATTTTTAAAAATTAGTATATCAAGTGCTATTTTTATATATTTGATATAGAGTCTCACTATGTAGCTCAGACTTGTAGTCATTCTCCTGTTTCAACCTCCCCAGAACTGGGATTACAAACGTGTGCCACCATGCTGAATCTTAGTGGCCAGCTTGATATGCTTGGGGCCATGCCACCACAGCATATGGTGCCAGGGATTGCACCCAGGTCATTGTGCTTGCTTAGGCAGGTGCTTAGACCACTAAGCTATCTCCATGGCCTAAGTACTATTTTAGAGCAAGATTTATAGAAAGAATAAGCCATACTTTTCACTGGGTGTTTTTTATACATTTTATCCATTTACCTGTGACCCTAGCCCAGATAGAGCTGATTCCATAAGCATTTTCCAGCTTTAACACTGTTACCTTTAGCCGTTTGGGGGCTTTTATAAGTGGACACTGCCTAATGATGTTCTAGTAAGGTAGATCCTATATATGGTAATAGCCCTGAAAGACTAAAACTCCTAGTGCCAAGTATCTAAGGATTACTGCATCATAGCATAACACATCACTCACGTGTTTATGGTGGTTCCAGTGATGGCTATAGAAGTATCTGTAGTCCTTACAATTGATAATAAATATTACTGTATATGTGTTTATATGTAATACTTGTACCATTATTTTAGAACGTATGCTTCCACTTTTATCTCCCCCAAAAGAACTAAAACAACTTCAGGTAGGCACTTCAAATGCTCCAAAAGAAAGCACTGGTACCCTACAATACACAGCCTTCTGTATCTGTGGCCACTGTTGGCCTTGGAACAAGATATGGAGCAAGAAGACAGCAACACTGATGCTCCTGACTAGCTGTGAGTCTAGATTAATGTGTATGTACATCAGTCAGTGCTGACTAAAGAAACAAGATGTAACACAAGGCATACAAATATATAAGAATTTACAAGATGGGCTTACAATGGCCACCCACCAAATCAGGTGTGAGGTGCAAAAGGTCTTTCAGTGCACCCAGGTTCAAAGGGATCTACTCAGCAGCCTGGATCTCAGGGCAAGTGTCTGATGCAAGTTTGTATCAGGAGGCCAAAAGCTCTGCCATGGAAGGCTGAAGGTGAGGGCTGGAAAAAGAGCTGATGCTAGCCATTAGGAAGTGAGGTCCACAATGAAAGTGAAGCCAAGCTCCTACAAACAGAGTCAGCCCTTCCTTCTCCATGTCCCTTTTATAGCCTCCTGGTGACACTCCTCCCTAGGTTGGGTCTTCTACACCCAGAGGTATCCTCAGGCAATGTAGTTGGGCATTATGTACTCAGATTGACACAATAAACTGTAATAATATGCCTGGATCTTAGTTTTTAAGAACAGCAAAAAAGTTCCAAGAGTGGAAAATTAAACTTAAAAAGTGAATGTGGCCGGGCGTGGTGGCTCACGCCTGTAATCCCAGCACTCGGGAGGCTGAGGCAGCAGGATTGGTGTGAGTTCGAGACCAGCCTGGGCTACAAAAGTGAGCTCAAGGCCAGCCTCAACTGCATAGCAAGACCCTGTCTCAAAAAGACGAAAAAAAAAAAAAAAGTGAATGTGGTTTAAGGCCAATCACCAGAAAATATAAAAATGTTTCTAGAAAAAGATATAAAGAAAATCATTTGTGCATCTGTAGAGACTGATTGTGTTTTGTTATAAATGATTCCAAAAGTTCATTGTTACCGCAAAAAAGTTACAATAAGACAGTATTAATGTATTATTGAAGAAATGAAAATAGTTGCATGTATATTGTGTCACTTAAGTGTACATAGCAGTGTACATCACCATCCTAGGCCTTTACACTCACCATGTACTCACTGACTCACCCTGAGAAGCTGCTAGTTGTGCAAGACAACTCTTGATGTATAGAGGGGCATCATTTCTGTACTATACAACAGCCCTTTTTCCATCAAAGCAACAAAGTTGTCATGAATTCTAATTCATATTTGTGCCTTTTTTTGGAAAAGTAATCAATATGTTGAACTTTTGGGGCAAGGGAGATATCTTGGTGGTCTAAGTGCCTGACTGGCAAGGACAAGGACCTGGGTTCAATCCCAGGTATTGCATGCCATGCTAGCCCTGTAATCCCAGACATGCTGTGCTGGCCCCAAACTGGGCATGGGGGTGCATACCTGTAATCCCAGTACTGAGGAGGCTGACACAGGAGGATCACTCCAAGTCTGAACTAGAGAGACCTTGCATCAAATAAATTTTTAAAATTTAAAAATTTAAAATAAATGACTTGGACTTTCCCAGTTACTCTTCACTCACTGCTGGCACAAACACCCACCGCCCAAAATTAGGGAAAGAAAGGTTTATTTAGCGCATAGTTACTTGGAGGTTTCAGTCCATTCTCGGCTAGCTCCAAGGCAGAGTAGCACACGGCAGAGAGCAACCTTTCATAGTGGTGACAAAGAGCAGAGAACAAAAAGAGAGGGCACAGCGCTGGCAGCTGGCTAGCTAGCTAGCCTCTCTTCCCTCCTTACAATATAATGCAAATTACCTGTCCCAGGACAAGTGCATCGTCCACACCCACAGTAATCAATCACAAACTCCAGAAACCTTCCTATGACTGCATGAGGCTTGGCTTGGGAGACAACTAGACACAAACCATAGCATGGATTTTCTCACTTGGATAATCATGAAACAGTATACCTATCTTCTCTTTCTACGTTAACATACACAGCTACCGTTGTTCACACTTGCTTATGCGTGGGTTGTGTCCTAGGAGCAGTACTTCTTACTGCATAGCCTCAGTATGTACTAGGCTATATCAAACAGGTCTTTAAAAGCACATTTTGATATTTTTTACAGTGATAAAATTGTCCAAGTATGCATATCTCAGAATGTAATTCTGTCATAAAGGAATATATGACTGTATTCCTGTCCTAAAACAGTCTCTCTATAAAATGTCTATCATTTCACATGGCACAGAGAGACAACATCTGCTTCAATGATTGCTTGGGTCAAAACATTCTATGCATTGATTTGTTTGCCTATACAGAAGTAGAAATACAAAGTATGGTTTGTAGTACTATTGTACGTTTAATGCACAAAGAACCAACTGCTATAGTATATATAAATAGTTGTAATTTAGACTCCCCAAGAATGTATATTTATATGTAAATGTTGACCATGATGCTGTGATGTCACAAACCCCACCATATTAGGAGAATGAGCAGGTGGTGTTGTGCTATACTTGCAATTCTGCAAGTCATCAGACAGGCTTTTGTTTATGATTTTTCAATCAAAAGCATTGGGTACATTTTTTTCTAAGATAATATTAGCTTCAAATCAGAAAACATGTGATTATCTTGCAAAGGCACCCAGACTGAGCAGAAAGGATTAATACTTTGACTTGATGGGAGAGGACTACTAATTGATAGGCACCCATTTGCTTAGCCAGGCACTGGGGTGTGGAATTGACCCTCAAAAATGGCCATAATTAGAATCTGAAGAACAACCACAGAATTCTGCTTAAGGCAGTAGGCTACCCTCCTGGCCTGTTCTCCAGTGTTTCTCAAGGTAAAGGTTGCCCTTGTTCGAGTACTGGACAAACATTGGAACATGAACAATGTGATTCCTAATGTTCAGGCTTCAAAGCTAAAAAATAATAGTACAGTCTTGTAGAGAAACCTCAATCCAAAGTAACCGGCCTGAAAAACCAAGATCCCAGAAATCCAACAGAAAAATAATATACTAAAAACCACTAAAGAAAAGAAACAGATCACATTTAAAGGAAAATCCATCAGAATAATGGCACATTTCTCTTCACAAACCATAAAGTCAAGAAGAGCATGGAACAGAGTGCTTCAAGTCATCCATGAAAACAAGTTCCACCCCAGACTGCTACCCTACAAAACTCTCTTTCAAGTATGAGGTAGAAGTGAAATACTTCCACGGCAAGGAGTAACTAAAGAATTTCATGATGTCAAAGCCAACCCTAGACTACTAAAAAATATTTTAGGTAGGGAACAAAAATGACACAAAATCAACAGATGGGAACAGAAAGAACCCGCCAAATAGGGCAACCCATTAAACACAGGAGAAAAGAGGGTAAATATTACTAAATAAAACACATATTAATCATAAGTCAACATCTTTCAATTATAATCATCAAAGTAAATGGACTTAATTCTTCTACTAAAAGAAATAGACTTGCAGAAGGAAGCAAAATCTGACAATATGCTGTATACAAGAAACACACTGAACTCATAAACTCATAGGCTAAATGTTAAGGGATGGAAAACAATACTAAATGCACCAGTAACTAAAAATAAATAAATAAATAAAAAAGCAGGGGCAGCAATTCTGTTTGTGGGCAGTCTAAACTTCAAACCAAGAGTGATGAAGTGAAATAAAGATGGCCACTACATACTGGTTAGGGGAAAAACTCAAGACAAAGAAGTAACACTTATAAATATATATGCACCCAACATTTGAACATTTTTACTCTCACAGAATTCAAGACACAGGTGAAATGAACAGGTTCCTAAAAGGTACAAATTACAAAAACTAAAATCAAGAAGATATAAGAACTCTCAACAAACTAATAATAGCCAATAAATACAAAATGTAATAAAAAGGCAACTGACAAGAAAAGTTCAGGACCTGATGGATTCATGACTGAATTCTACAAGAAATTTAAGGAAGACATAGTCCCAATATTCCTAAAATTCTTCAATGAAATTTAAAAGGAAGCAATCCTCCCAAAATCATTCCTAAAGGCAAGTATTGCACTGATATCAAAACCAGAGAAAGATGTAACTAAACAAGAAAACTACAGGCCAATTTCTCTGATGAACATAGATGTAAATCCTCAATAAAATCCTTGCCAATAGAATACAGCAAATCATCAAGAAGATTATACAACATGAGCAGGTAGGATTCACCGCAGTGATTCAAGGATGGTTCAATATATGCAAATCTACAAATGTGATACAATATATCAGTAGAGCCAAAGCTAAAAATCATATAATCATCTCAGTTGGTACAGAAAAGGCTTTTGACAAAGGCCAATATTCATTCATATTCAGAGTCCTACAGAAAATTCAACAGAGGGCCTCTACCTCAATCTCATAAAAGCCATCTATGACAATCCAAGAGATAACATAATTCTAAATGGGGAAAAGCTGAAGTCTTTTACTCTCAGATCTGGTATAAATCAAGGAAGTTCTCTGTCACCACCCTTTTCAACATACTTCTGAAATTATAAGGTATAGCCATTAGAAAAGAGAGAATAATAAATGCAATAAAAATAGATAAAGAAGAAGTTAAATTATCATTATTTGTAGATGACATGATAATCTACTTGGAAGACCCGAAAATCTCCACCAAGAAGGTTCTAGAATTAGTACACAAATTCAGGACAATAGCAGGATACAAAGTCAGCAGACAAAAGTCAATAGCATTACTTTACACAGATTACAAACACACTGAAAGAGAAACAATACATTTTACGATAGCACCAAAAACAATGACATACTTGGGAATTAACCTAACTAAACAAGTAAAAGACCTTTTCAATGAAAACTACAGTACTCTCAAAAAAGAGATCCTAGAGGATTTCTAAACATGTAAAGATATTCCCTGCTCCTGGATTGGAAGAACCAACATTGTGAAGATGGCCACATGTCCTAAATTCTTATACAGACTTAGTGCAGTTTCTATCAAAATACCACCAATATAACTGACAGACCTGGAGAAGTCATTTGGACTTCTTTATTTGGATCCAGAAAAGAACTACAATTGCAAAAATAATCCTGGAAAACAAAGACAAGGCAGGAGGCATTTCAATTCCTCACCTAAAGTTAGTACTACAAAGCTATTGTGATAAAATTAGCGTGGTATTGGGAAAAAAAAAAAAAATACACCTAAGGATCAATGGAATAGAATAGAAGATGTAGAAGCAAATACAGACACTCAGCCACATTATCTTTAACAAAGGGTCCAAACATGTTTATTGGAAGAAAGATAGTCTCTTTTAAGAAGTAGTGCTGGAAAAACTGGCTCTCCACATGCTGAAAACTAAAACTTGACCAAGATTTACCACCATGCACTAAACTAAAGTCAAAATGGATTAAAGATCTAAATATTAAAAGAGAAACATTAAATCTCCTGGAAGAAAAGGTGGGAGAAAATCTTGAAGGCATATGGGTAGGCAAAGTGTTCAAGGACAAAAAACAAAATGCACATTTAAGACTTGAAAGGATAAACAATGGGGACCTCCTCTGGCTAAGAAGTTTTTTCACCTCAAAAGAAATTACCAAGAGAGTGAAAAGGCAACCCACAAATTTGAAAAAGATTTTAAATAATAAGCATTCAGACAAAGGTCTTCTATCTAGAATTTATAAAGAACTAAGAAACATAAGGTCCCAAATTCAAAGACCCACTCCAGAAATGGGCATCTGAGATGAACACACTTCTCAGAGAAAGAAATTCAACAAGCTTATAAATACATGAAGAAATGCTCCACATTGCTAGCCATTCATGAAATGCAAATCGAAACAACACTTAGATACCATATCAGCCCACAAAGAATGACTATCATAAGGAAATGAACCAACTACAAATGTTGGAGAGGCTGTGGGGGAAAAGGAACCCTCTCCACTGCTGGTGGGAATGCAGACTGGTGTAATCATTATGGAAAGCAGTGTGGAGACTCCTTAACAAATCAGGACTGAAAATCCTTTTCAACCCAGCTATCCCCCTACTGGGAATTTTCCCAGAAGAACTGAAAACATCACATTATAGTGATATCTGTGCACCTATGTTTATAGCAGCACAACTTGTAATAGCCAAATCCTGGAGACAATCAAAATGTCTATCCTCTGCAGACTGGTTGAAAAACATGTGACGTTTTTATACAATGGAATATTATTCAGCTATAAAGGATAGTAAACTAGAGGAATTCATATATAAATGGCTGTATCTTGAAGATATACTCATAAGTGAAATAAACCAGACTATATTTATAAATATCGTATAGTCTCTCTAGTGTAAGAACCCAAAAGAAGAAATAAAAATGAAGAGGCATAACAGCTGAATGGAAATCAAGGTCTCAAAGTTTAAACAACGAAATGACTGCAAAAAGAAAACATAGGAAATATGGCAGGAGCAAAACGATACACAGGATTAATTAGATAACTGTCTTAAGAACCTCCAAGCCGGGCGTGGTGGCGCACGCCTGTAATCCCAGGACTCGGGAGGCTGAGACAGGAGGATCGATGTGAGTTCGAGACCAGCCTGGGCTACAAAAGTGAGCTTAAGGCCAGCCTGAACTGCATAGTGAGACCCTGTCTCAAAAAGCAAAAAAAAAAAAAAAAAAAAAAAAAAAAAAAAAAAAAAAAAAAAAAAAAAAAAAAAAAAAAAAAAAAAAAAAAAAAAAAAAAGAACCTCCAAAAGGTGTTTCACACTGAGGATATCCATGTGTAATACTAAAACTATGTTTGTAATGCTTGTCATTCTGGTCTTTTAGATGTGTGCTGCTTCTAATGTAATTTTATTTGCTGCTATACTCTCTCTCAATTGTTGCTTTACAAGAAAAAAAAAAATGGTATTAAATGAGAGTAAGAGACTAGGAAAAATTCCGAAGGATTGATGGGCTACAATTTTGTATCTGCTTAGATTTCTAAATGTCTCTGTAAAAATGTATAACTGCCTTTATCACATTCTATAGAGATTTTTAGAATATCAATGATTGATAGATAATACCAGTTCCAAGTAAAGTCTAAGATTTTTGATACTCAGAAAGACAATAATGTTAAGGTCAAGTACCTATGTTATAGAATAATAGTAAACCTAAGCTTTTCTTCTAGAGGGTTAAGAATATGCTTATAGAACAATAATTGGACAAAAAGAAGGGCTACAAGGATAGCCAATATTTTGGCCCTAGGCCTTCAAGGTCAGTGAGTACTCAGGACATAAGAGAGTCTGTGCTATATCATCCTATAACTCAGTAGTTTCCCAAATTTTCTGTTCAAGCAGATTATGGGGCTACAGAAGAAAGGGACTGAAGATATACAGGGTACCTATGGAGAGTCACCTAGAGAGTAAACATTATCTCGGTCTTTCACAGATACCAAATTGGTCAAGCAATGACCATGACTCATCCAGATGGCTGACACTAACAGCAGTTCTACAAAGCACTGTACATGGTTTCAAAGTAAACCTGAGGGTATTGGACTGACCTTGGGAGATAAAAAAAAAAAAAGAAAAAATTACTTTTTATTATACAGGTCTTGCTTTAACTTGCCCTTAACCACCCAGTAGAAACGTTTAACCATAAGGCATGAAACATAAAGCTAGATTTGTATGCTGATCTGTCAAAGGCTTAAATTGACAGCTTCCGTTATTGCCAGTTTTGCTAATAACCCTCTGTGATTATGGAACACTGGATTATGTATACAACTACTTTCTCTTAGTTCAATGAGAAGAGATATTTTTGTACCACTAATGATTAGAAAAATTATCATGTCTACACCCTGTGCTCTGTATAACTACTGGGAGGGCAACAATATACATTGCATCAAATACTAGAAATGTGCTACTAATGTATTTTAAAACTGTCCCATTGTTATTTATTATTAATGCAATAAAAAAAGAAAAGAAATGGGCCTACAAACCATCGACTAAACCTCTGAAACCATGAGCCACAGTATATCTTTCCTCTTTTTATCTAGATAATGTGCTCAAATAACTTTTTATAGTAACAGAAAGCTGAGTAACACACAGAGGTCTGCGTTGGAATACCATAAAAGCATAATGATGGCCTTCCCAGATAAGATGATGTATGTGACAATCCTTAAAAAATCGGGAGTGTAATGAAGATAGGCATTGTGAACTAAATGAACTGCATTGTGAAGGTTCAAAGACAAGCATATGAAACTTCAATGTATAGCTCCACAGAACATAAGGTTTGGCAGTTAAGGGAAGATTAGTGGTAGAAGGTAGGTGCTGTGGCTGTGGAGAAGTCAGGAACAAGATAAAATTCACCACAAAATCTGAAAGTAATTGAGAAGCTATTAAAGAGCTTGTGTTATGGTTTGTGTCTTAGGTGTCCACCCAAAGCCTCATGTAGTCATGAGGTAGCTCCTGGAATTTGTGATTAAATTAGTATCAGTGTGGATTCTGCACCTCCTTTGAGGCAGCTAATTTGCATTGCGCTGTAAGGAGGGAAAAGAGGCTAGCTCGTTGCCTGAATGCTGCCACCCCCTTTTGCCTCTGCTCCTTGCTGCCACCATGAAAGGTTGCTCTCTGTCATGTGCCACTCTGCCTTCCAGACAGCTGAGAATGGACTGAAACCTCCAAGTACCTGTGTGCTAAATAAACCTTTCATTCTTTTAGAGTGTTGGGTATTTGTCCCAGAAATGAGAGAAGAATAACTGAGACAGCTTGTAAGATTTTTCTTCTCAAATAGTAGTTTGTTGGGGAAAGAGAGGGTTAATGGAAAAGAGATAAATGCAAGGTTCAGTTCAATAAGGATTCTGGTGCAGTACTCCTGGGGCCCTATACTAAGGCACAAGTAATAGGAGAAAGGGGAAGAGAAACAAAGGAATTTGTAATTGAATATTTTAAAGGAAAGAGCTATGGATAACTTCCAGGGTTGTTTTTTTGTTTTGTTTTGTTTTTGTTCTTTCCTGTAGTGTAGGGGAACACATCTGCAAAAGAAAGTGTGATGTAGGATTTGTGTGAACTTACTGGCAATCAGTGAGGGACATTCAAACGGAGTTAGCCCTTATTCTAACATGGAGACATTCATGTAACAGAGATATAAAAATCAAAAAGAGGCTTCAGTTACAACCAGTGACTTGCATAGAGTCACTTGATGATACTATGAGAAGAGGCTGAGAACAACGTCTTGGGAATCCACCTCAGAAGGTGTGAGAAGTTGAGCGAGAGGAAATAGGGGCAGTCAACTGGGAGAGGGGTACCTTTCCTTAGGAGGAAAAAGAAGTCATTTACACAAGAAGTTGGAGAGATTCAGACTTTGTTGTTACATAGATATCTGGTAAGGTAAGATTCAAAACAGTCTCCTAGGTGAGAGAGATTAGAAATTATTGATAACCTAAAGTGAAACCAGTTGGCTTCAGGAACAGAGACAATAATGTTGCTACCTATTAAACAAATGAATGAGACTTTGTCACAGTGTCAAGTTACAAGAGTTCAGGATTACTGGTCCCTGGAAGTTAGTCCTAGGAAGAAAATTAGGCAAAATGTCTACTTTATTAAACAGAGAGGAGTAAAATTATCTTACTGCCTATATCTTTGCACACAGTGCCATTCTAAACATAGCACAGGCAAGTTTGCACATAGTTGTGTATTTATAAAACTCCAGAACCGAAAACCTAAAACTGTAAATTGATCAAATATAACCTTTTATAGTGGCTGTTTCCACAGAGTGGATCTTAACAGAATACCAATCACTAGATCCTTCAAATATCCAGAGAACGCAGTTCTGTATCCATGTGGGACTAACTATAATACAATCTTGATAATTTATAATGGTGTTTAACCCTCACTTTGAGGAATTCCTTCCTCATATCTCATTTCAATCTCTTCTGCTGTATTTTAGGACTATTTTATCTCATTCTGACCTCAGTGGATAATAAATTGTTACTACCTTCAATATATCAGTTCTTCCCATCCTTGCTGGGAGGATTATAAATTTCAGTTCTGCTTGGAATTCTCCAGGCTATCATAAAATCTAAAGAATTGATCTTATAGAATGCTAAATGGTACAACTAGGTAGTATACACAGATTGTTTCTGGGTAGAACAGACAGGAATATGACAGAAGTTTTTAATCAAGAAAAGAAGTATGCAGGTTACTGTTTCATCTTTCAGTTGGTTTTTTACTAACACTAAATATTTTACCTTTTAGTGTTTTCCATGTGAATTTCTTCTTTACAGAGAGAAGTTTGAATTTCTTTCTAGAACTCCAGAGAGGTTGATTTTTTTTTTTTACATTTTATTTTATTTTGAAGAATAAAAACATAAGCAAAAACAAATACAAAAAGAGACAGAAACAAGATAGCATACAACAATATATATGTTACAGATTTTCAAAACAAGAATAGCTAATTAACAACGGTTGTTATATTATCTATTTTTATCATCAAATCTGCTGCTCAGATTAACAGATATAGTTGTGTAAGATTGGGGAAATATTTGAATATCGGCACTTGCTTTCAAGAAATCTTAATTTATTTTCCTCACCTTTTTTGTTTTATTTTAAAGAGAGCATAATAATTGATAAGACATTAGGAACAGTACACATTTGGAAGACCAAGGTGAGAAGCATTCAACCGTGGGTTGTGTATGACACATTGTGTCCTCATGTAGTTACTCAGATCATAGATATCAACGCACAGAGTTAGTCAAGGTGAAAATGCTAAATGTTTACTGCTATTTTCAAAAACATCGATGGAAACTATGAGTACAGTCATCTTCTAGAGAGGTTTACATTCAATGATTACTAAAGTTCTTGGCCTGTGAATGATTTATAATTCCACGTAGACTATTCGACCTCCCTTATCTTGATTTGGAGGCCCTGTGCATTAGTACAGAAGAACCTGATGCAAGAAAAATTAGAGAAGAAAAGTCGTGGTTTTGCTGGCAGAGATGAGTATTACTGTGAGCTGTTCTGGTAGAGTTGCCTACTGTATGGGGTTTCAGTAGGTTACTGCTGAATAAGAAATTATCAGAGCACCAATCAGCATCCTCTATGTGATAAACTAGAATCCATTCTTAGCACCAATTTGCTTTATGTAAAATGAATGGACATTGATTCTTAATTCCAAAATAACTCAAAGATTTATTTAAAATCATAGAAAGAGGAGATCTTAATTCCTTGCCCATATATATTGCATAATGATTAGTATTTTGTTGGTATTGGACACATGGAGGTGAAGTATGATTTCAAAAATTTTCATGAAACATATTGGCTTGCATGTTATAGATATTCTTTAATACTGTATCATGCTATCAATACATTTGTCACACATTTTAGAAAACTAAATTTCTTCCCCAATTTTGAGGTAGAAATAATATGCCAAAGAAAAAATGAGGTGGAGGACTGGGGAGATAGCTAGATAGAATAAACATTTGCAAGGTCCTGAGTTCAAAACCCAGTACCAGAAAAAAAAAAAAAAAGGAAGGAAAAGAAAAAGTGAGGTGAGTATGTACAAGATTTGTGACACTGTTCAGATAGTCTACCTCCTGTCACTGAGAGGGAAATGTGTCACTGTTAGGAGAAGAGGCCTTGGTTTTCAGAGAAGATCTGCCATTGTACAACTGTGAACAGCTGTCCTGAATTTTGTGACACAGAGATTCCCTTCTATACAGCTCTTCAGTTTGTTTTGGGAATGAAAGGTTGTTATTCATCCAAAATAGTTTTACTTATTCTCCCTTGAATTTATGAGAAAGTCATTCACACTTGTCACAGAGCAGTGTGGGAACAAAGTGAGTCAAGTAGAAAACTCAGCAAGCCTTGTGGCATACACAGACCTAGAGCACAGGGTGCACTGACAAAAGAGCCAGCTGGCTGGTTGGCTAATGTGGTGGATGAATTTTGTTTATCAACTGGACAAGAACTAAGAATTTCTATTCTCTGGATGTTGGTCCTAGAAAAAAAAAAATAGTGTGAAGCAAACATTGGTTATGGATGAAACTGGTATGCAAATCACCAAAGGAGAACACATAATCCAGTCTTGATGGTTCATAGTTATGTGTAGCCCTCATTTTCAGGAAGTCCTTTCAACCTTGTCTGCTGTACTTTTTAGACTGCTCTGTGTGGAAGTGTCTAGGAAGGTATTTTTTCTGGAATAAATTAGCATTTGAATCAGTAGACTGAGTAAGGAAAAATCTAGTCTCACCAGTGTGGTAGACTTCACCTAGTCCATGGGGCCCCAAATAGAACAAGGGAAAAAAAATCTTTGTCTTGTGGTCTTTGATGGTACATTATCTACCTTCTCTTATCCTTGGACATCAGAACTTCTGGTCCTCAGAACATTAGCCTCCAAGATTTTAGGATCCAAGACAAACCATGAACTCTCCTTGTACTGTAGTTTGCAAATGTCATTCTGGAAATTTTTTGGCCTCCATTAAAGCATGAGCTGATTCTCCAAATAAAATTCTTGGTGTGAGTGCATGGGTATGTGTGCATGCTCGCGTGTGCATGTGCATCTGTCTGTCTGCCTGTCTATGTATCTCCTATGCTTTTCATGGCTCTGGAGAACCCTGGTGCACCAAGTTTTGTTTTAAACTTCTCAATTCAAAATAGTTTCCTAGTTCTGGTGATGTCTGTGACGCATCAATACTTCATGATGATGAACTCAAGCCTGTCAGATCATCTACCTCTCTACTCTGTATATTCAGAAAAAAAGCACCATGAGGCAGTACTGTAATGGAGGCTTTGAGAAGGGAGAAAAAAGAATTCAAACTATTTTTGAGGAACACAGCTAATAAGGTATCTGCAAACGGTATCGATTGGCGGTTGCTATATTGGGGCTCAGAAGTGGCACAGAATTTGGAGCCTTGACTGAAAGGAAATGAGGACCCAAACTTGATCCACCACTCCCTGCCAGTTTCTTATATGCAGACTTCACTCATCTCTTCCTATGAGTCTAGTCCCTGATGAGAACACCCATCAGGCTTCTCTGCCCTGGCATCACTTCTGAGTCTAGTGGACAGTACCCTGACCTCACTGCGCCTCAGCCACCTGCAGAATACTTGTTCACCTGGGCCCACCACCCTTCCCAAGAGATTGCATTCACTTACACTGGGCTAGGACCCCCATCAGGGGCTGCACATAACTCTCATGTTCATATGGGTCTGAGTCCCAATGCTGAACAGAAGAGGCAAGTTTATTCTTTTTCCTCATCAACATGACAAAATCCAGGGAAAATTATATGGAATGAAATGAGTTATCACTTCTATTCCTTCCTCATCAAGACAAGCAGGCCATATCTTAGTGGTCTAGAGCTTCCTTCTTCCAGAGCAGAGCTAAATCATTATTTCCTAAAGAATCACAGAGCTAAAAATTTGACTGGGTCTAGGGTGAGGCTTGGGCAGGGTGAGACCAAGTGCTAAACCTGGTAAAGCCATGTTTTCTGGAGACCAGAATGCTACTTTGGCAGGGCTAAATAAAAGGCAGAAACTCACAGCCCTGCCTGTATGATCTCCCCAGGAATTGGTAATGCAGTGGGACCTAAAATACTAGAGACCTGGGCACTGAGACTGAGCACACAAAACCTTGCATAATGGCTAAAGAAGATAGTGAACTAGTGCACACCTGTTGTGTGCACCATATAGACTTGGATCATGAGCACCTTGACGGCAGTCTTTATGGACTGAAGACCAGCTAAATCTGCATAGTGTAAGTCTCTTGGGATTGCTGTACGGTTCAGGGGAAGGGAGAGCTTCTAGAACTCAAAATGAGGCATGATTATATTTAGATGGCAAAAACAATAAGTGTTACTTTCATCCGAAGATATGGAGCCAGTTCTAGTTGTGGCTATAAAAGAAACCAAGAAATCAAGTTTAAAGGCATTGAATAATTATCTCATGTGTTTATAACTTTATTGGGGTTTTATTAGCTTTTACTTTGGTCAGGAACTCTAGTTTTGTAGGACAAGCTTACTTTGTGAGCCCATTAATAGAATGTGCTCCAGAAAAAACTTTTTTTTTTTTTTTTTTTGAGACAAGATCTCACTGTATAGTTCAGGCTGGCCTTGAGCTCACTATGTAGCACAGGCTGACCTGCCAAGCACTAAGCTTTCAGGCATGTACTACCACACCCAACCAGCCCAGAATATTAGAAATTTTAATTATTAATGCATTAAATATAAAAATTAATGGGGCTTCTAAGTGGCGTGCATATATTGATGTCTCACCATTCTCCTGTCCTCCTCCTCCTCCTCCTCCTCCTCTGCTGGGCTGTTTTTCCAGTACCTACTAGTCTCTCTTTTACTTTCAGGTCACCTCATTTATTTATTTATTTATTTATTTTTGTTGTTGTTGTTGTTGTTCCTTCCACAAATGAGAGAGTACTTGTGAATTCTTCCGGGCTTTGAGATTATATTTTTATTTGGCACAGGTTGAGAAACAATTGGTTGTTTATATATTATTTAAGAAAAGGAAGCTTACCTGGAGGTATAAGGCAAGGTGATCGAGGGTATGAGGCTAGATAGGGCTGCTTAGCAATATCCTGTCTCAAAATAAGGAAAGTAGCATCTTCTAACAAAAATCTTTTGGCTTTACTTCCCACCCCTCAGTAAGCAGAGAAACTGCCACAGCATAACCAAGCATGAACTGAGTGTGGATCATCTGAGTGACTGAAATGCTTGCTTTACAGAAGATTCTCAGTAAAATGGGGAGAATGGGAATTTTGGAGTCACACAGAACTAAATATAAATGACACTTAATAACTCTGAAAGATTTTTATATCCTTGGGACCAAGCAGTGCTGAATAATGAATAAACAAAAAAGAAAAAACAATCATCTTGCTCTGGGCTGTCATTCATCTGAGCTCAGGCCTAAATATGCTTGTAGAGGAAGCGTAAGAACTATCTTGAAGATTGTTTTCAGGCACCTATGCCATATGAAGTATTTAAGCCAGTGGCCAGAGGAGTCTCATTAAATTTGAGTCTTTGCTGGTCTAACCCTCTTTGCTATATTCAGTGACTCAAAGACGCCGTAGATTTAGTGACTCGAGCTAGAGAGAGCCCCACTGGCACACAGGGTCTTGCTTCAGGGCAGTAAGGTGAGGATTCCTGTAAGTAGAAACAGACTTTGGCTTGGTTATGTGTTCTTTTGTCTCTTCCAAGCTACATTAGAATCCTAGCCAGCACCTAATTTTGATTCCTACTTTTTTTTTTAAGAATTATTTTATTTTATTTTATTTTCTTGTTTCAGAACTTGTGTTTGTTTGTTTGTTTATTTATTTTTATGGCCAGCTCAGCCTGCCCTGAGGGCAGGGCTGGCGCAGCATGTGGTGCTGGGGATCGAACCACGGTCCCTGCAGCCGCCCAAGCTTTCCTAAGCAGGCGCTTTAGACCACTGAGCCATCCTGCCAGGCCCCATGATTCCTACTTTTAGATACTTTTAATCAACAACTTTTACCTAGATCTGTCCCACCATTCTGACTCACTGTTTCTCCTAATCACTGTTTTCATTCATGGAACACTTCTGATATGTTTTCTATAGGACAAATATTAGGGATGCAAAATGACCAAGACAGATATGGGCAGATTGCAGCCCTTGCCTTCTAGGTATAAAACATCTGGAAAGAAAGGAAAGAGATACTCATTTTTTTAGGTTGTGAGATTAAGGCAGGAAGGTGCCTTTTTTACCTTTTCCTCATCTCTGACCACAAGACTGTCTAACAGGATACAGGCTACAAATAAATTTCTGGAATAAATAATGACTTAGATTGAAATAAAGCTGAAAGAAATTGGCAGTTTATTTTAAGGAACCAATCCAAGAAAGGACTAATTCATAGGACTTTACATACTATTAAATTATGATAACATTTTCTTTTGCCTGTATGTGACCTATTTTTAAAGATTTACCCCTCTGAATGTCAGCCCATGAATTCCATTACATCCTACTAACTTCATCAAGCAACCTTTTTGAAAAAAGGCAGTGTTCCTGAGTTATTAGATTTTGTATGGAAATTCCTGACTTTGTTCTTGCTTTTGGATTTTATATTTGTGGAGCGACTGCATGCAGAGTTTTCAGACCTTTCAGGTATTTCAGCTTTGTTTACTTTTTTGTAAATGTTATAAGAAAAATTTCCAGTCAACACCTTCTCTGGGGCAGTACAAGGATAAAGAAGCTCAATAACTTAGTTATTCTAAGAAACAAAAGAGGGTGCTCTATGCTCATCCCTTAGAACTTGGTGTCGCTAGAAGATCTGACACGAAGTGGGAGCTATCCCATGCGGTGACTTCTGGTGTTTCTGATTAACTTGTTTCCATTGATATGATTGTGAGTGTGAGCACTAGACTCACCCTGCACACAATGTGAGGAAGGGACAGAGTCTTGCTAGCTGCCGTAGCTGCTGCCCCTCCCTTTGCTTTTTGCTGTTTTCCATCACCAGAAACTACTGCACTCTGCCACTCTGCCTTGAAGCCAGCTGAGTATGGACTGAAACCTTCACTAACTGAGCTAAATAAACTTTCCCTTTCTTCATTTTGGGTGTCAGGTATTCTGTCCCAGTGAGAGAAAAGTAACTGAGACACAGGTGAAATGTATGACCTAGCAGATGTGTTAAATCACCACTTAGGACTCAAGAACCAATGATAAGAGCCAAGGAAACTGACCCCAAATGAGGACATCTCATAGCACACAAATGCTGGTATCATTGCCCAACCTTCAAGGTCCCTCAGGAACACCACAACGTAGTAAGTTAAATGCTTTTTGCTTCTGGGCCACAGTGCTTAGAGTGCATCCAGATGCAGACACAGCTGTAAGTTTAGTGCACTGATAACATGAACCTGTGAAATGGAAGTGCTCCAGTCAGACCTTTAAAAAAAAAAAAAAAAAAAAGATTCAGACCAATATTAGATTCAGACACTAAAGTTTTTGAGTTATAACTTTCCCCTCAACCTTTGCGGCCTCTGAGCTTAGACCTTTAACACTACGACTTGCTGTTATTCTCTAGATTTCTCTTGCCCATTTTATCCTAGGCTGATGGATCAAAGCAGAAAGAAACCAAAGTAGGAAATCTGTGCCCTTGAGTTGGTCCCTCACCTGCTGTATTCTGATTGGATGGGAGACAAATATTCAAAGTGCCATCATTACCATTTTATAGAAAATTCTCCCATGGATCCTGAAACGTCCTAGGTACCAGCTGGATCATTTTTCTATCCTATGAGAATGGAAAATGCTAATAAGGTGACCACTACTTCTAGGAAGACATGCCATAGGTCCCTGCATGCTGTCCCTACCTGAGAAAAACATAATTGCATATGTAAACCCTAATGACTGTATGTTGCTTTAACAAATTTAAAGGAAATATTCCCCTTTGCTATTTCTCTCCTACAGGTTTCAAAGGGACTAAACCATGAGGAGGCTAAGCAGATTTATTAGTCAAGCTCCAATCATTGCCTTCTTGACAAGAAAAAAAGATAGGAAAAGGAAACAGAATAGTCATTTGTCCGGCTTGAAGAAAAAAGCCCCTGAGACTGATAGTGTCACTTTTGTTTGTGACTTCCCAGCATGAGCAAACAGTTCTGGCTGGACCACATATTATTTGGAAGCTTCCAGTAAAGGAGTGGAAGGGTGTGATTCAATTTGCAACTCTTATGGGAATTGTACTTAATAGACAATGCAATGATTTTACTTTTCTTCAGTGAGCATCTGTCATATGCCAGGCATCGTTTTGGGTGTCGGGGTACAACAGTGAGCAAAGTGGTACTCACCAAGATTTGAAGGGAGGGAGGTAGGAAAAAAATTAAAGGCATATTACTAGAGACTGAATGCTAGTTGGAAGACAAACTAAACAAGATAGAAAGTACATCATGGGAATAGAATTATCATTTTATGTTGGACAAAGGTCTTTCTGACTAAGTGATATTTGAACAGAATCCTAAAGGAAATGAGGCAAGGGACCAGCAAGTATCTGAGAGAAGAGAATCTCCGTGGGGGGACTGGCAAGTACAGGGGGGTTGGGGTAGGATCACATTTCAGAAATCTGAGTTCCAAAGAAGAGCTGAAGCTAAGCAGGAAAGAGTATACAGAAGAGATCATTGGGGAAGTCTTTAATGTATAAGGATCAATGCTTTGATAGGTACATACACTGTGAAGTGATTGCCACAATCAGACTGACAAGCATTTTCATTGTCTCAGATATGTATGATGAGAATATGTAAGGTGTTCTGCCTTAGCAACTTTCAGGGTACAGCGTCATTCACTATGATCGCCATGCTGTGCCTTGGATCTTCAGAATATACACATCACTGTAGCTGGAATGCCTTAACCTTCACCACCTTCTTCCCACCCCATGCTCCCCATCCTCTGGTGAGTATAACAGTATTCTGTGTAAGTTCAAGTCTGGCTACTTTAGATTCCACTTGTAAGTGAGATTGTGCAGTACTATCCTTCTGTTGGGCTTGTTTTACTTAACGTAGTGTCCTCTGAGTTCATCTGTGCTGCTGTAAATGACAAATTTCCTCCTTTTCCAGGCTGGGTGACAGAGAGTGAGAGAGAAACATATGAATGTGGGGGTAAGGTGATACTTTGTTCATTCATCTGCTGACAAGATAGTGTGATGAATTTCAAATCTTGGCTGTTGTGAGTACTGATGCAGGAACAGGGCAGTATCAATGTCTGTTTAAGCATACCAATTTCATTTCCTTTGAATAAATGTATACTCTGAAGCAGGGTTGCTGGGATATACAGTCATTTCACTCTTTATTCTGCTTCCCAGAGTGTCTACGTACTTTCCACCCCAAGCCAGGGGTGATTTCCAAAGTTCCACTTTGTCCTGCCTTCCCACCACACTCACAACCTCTTGACTTTGTGGTAGTTGTCATTCTATGAGCTCTGACTAGAATCTCAGTGTGGCATTCATTTACACTTTAAGTTTGACACACGTTTGACACACATTTAGGACCTATAAGCCACAATAAAAATTGCCTTTTTCCCAACATGAAAGACAATGAACAACTTAGTTAGTAGGATGATAGATCCCAGGGTTTTGTCAGTTTATCTGTTGTGCCATGTTAGGGATTAAGCCAGGCTCTTTGCACCAAGCTTTTAAATTCTCTAGAATGCTGGGACAGGATCTGGCCAAGTCACTAAGTTCCTTGAGCTGAGCCAGAACTTGTGATCCTCTTGCCTGAACTTTACACAATGCTAAGATCTCAGGCTTATGCCACCATGTCTTGGTATGAGTTCAGATTTTAAAAGTTTGTGTTAGTGTTGCAATTCCCGTGTCTTGGTTCTAGGTAGCTCTGAATCACCTATGGCAAATGCACGATGTCTGACCAGACAGCATGGGACATCCCATACCATGGTGCATATGGCAGCACTAAGGGACAGTCATGCATGTATCACCAGTGGCTCAAGTCAGCAAGAAAGTACTAAGATACATGGAAGGGGTTTTCTTAATTTTAATTTCATCAGTACAGGTTTTTAGTAGATGAAGTTTAAATTAGGCACACATAACACAGCTTATTTCTCTTTTAGTCTCTTACCCACCCTTCTCCCTCCTCCAATTTCTCTTTTACCGTTTTCATTCTTGATGTTATTGATCTTAGCTCATATCTGTGGCATGTTTACATGTATATGACCATCACGGATACTTGGCATGTGTACATGGCGTATCTTAAATTCTCTTATTTCCCCTTGCCTTTCCTCCCCTACACACAGTTTTGAAAGTCATGAAATAACTCAGAAGAGTATAAATAAAAACCCTCTAAGGAATAGTTGTGAACCACTGCTACAGCATTAGGAAGAAACAAATGAGAAGAAATGATCTCATCACACTAGAAGAAGCTGCTACTGCATAGAAGGCAACAAAAAAGGAGGAAGGAAAGGATTTAAGGGAAGGGTAAGAGAGGAAAAAGACTTCTATGAGACATGGGAGAAAAATATGAAAAAAAGAAAAGGCAATAAACTTCAACAGCTTGGTCTCCTGGCATTTCCAATTTATTACGTTTTCTTGCAATGTTCCATAGTGCTCCCTAACTTGTGACGTATTCCAAAACCCTGAACACATACCAAAGGACTAAACATTTTAAAACCTAAGCAGACAGCAGCAACAACAAAACCTTTGTAATGAAGTCACTGGAGACACATCAAGAGCTGCCTCTACCCTCAGACAGCAGGGAATTCATTGGGTTATTCCTCCTCAGTCAACAGCACCTAGCTCAGTGCTTATAAAGTATGATGAAGAATATTTGAGGAGCTTGTAGGGCTAACATGGAAACTACTACCATGGATTCTTTTTTTATTACTTTTAATAAGAAATAACAATGAGACGGTTTCAAAACACATTGGTAGTACATCCCCAATAATTAATACAATGAATATTGTTGTCCTTGTAGTAGTTATTCAGAGTACAGGATAAAGACATGATAACTTTTCTAATCATTATTGGTACAAAAATTTCTTCTCATTGAACTAAGAGAAAGCAGTTATATACATATCCCAATATTCCATAATCACAGTGGTTATTGGCAAAACTGACAATGATGGAAGCTGTGGATTTAAGCCTTTTACAGCTCAGCATACTAATCTGGCTTTACTTTTTATGCCTCATGGTTAAACATTTCTGCTGGGTGATTAAGGGCAAGTTAAAGCAAGACCTGTATAACAGAACATGTAACTTTTGTATCTCCCAAGGTCAGTGAAATCTCCTTAGGATTTATCTTGAAACCATGTACAGCATTTTGTAGAACTGTTGTCAGTGCCAGCCATCCAGATGAGTCATGGCCATTGCTTGACCAGTTTGCTCTCTGTGAAAGCCTGAGAGAATGTCTTCTCTCTAGGTGACTCTCCTTAGGCACACTGTACATTGTCAATCCCTTTCCTCTATGGCCCCCTAATCTTCTTAAACAGAAAAATTTGGGACACCACTAAGTTATACAGCACAGGTTCTCTTATGTCCTGTGTTATGGTTTATGTCTAGTTGTCCCCCCAAAGCCTCATGTAGTCATTGGGCGGAAACTTCTAGAATTTGAGACTTGATCCATGATCCCTAGGATTATGGGTTTTAGTACTGATGGGATTATCGGTCTGAGTAAGGCTGAGACTATGGGTGTGGTCTAGGGCAGATATCCTAAGGCAGAGAGCCTGATAGGAATATAAAGAGAGACAGAGAGACAGACGAGAGCTGTAGCTGTTGCTCTGCTGCTGTGTTTGGCTGGCTACCTCTGCCGCCATTTTGTTGCTGTTCCGCCGCCATGAACTGGATGCTCTCTGCTCTGTTCCACTCAGCCTTGGGCCAGCCGAATATGGACTGAAACCTCCACAAACTGTGAGCTAAATAAACCTTTCCTTCCTTCATTTTGAGTGTCGGATATTTGTCCCAGAAACTAGTAAAAAGTAACTAAGATATCCTGAATCTTCACTGACCTTGAAGAGCTAGGGCCAAAATATTATCTGTCCTTGTAGCCCTTCTTTTTCCCTAATTTTTTGTCTGTAAACTTATGTTCTTAGCCCTCCAGGAGAGAAGCCTAGTGAAATTATTACTCTATCACATAGGAGCTTGAGCTTAACATCACTGTCTTTCTGAATATTAAAGATCTTGAACTTAACTTGGAATTAGTATTTTCCATTGATCATTGATATTCTAATAAATCCTTGTAGAGTGTGATAAAAACATGGGTTCTTGAAAAAGAATCTTTATTGTAGAATTTTAATGCATAAATATTTTTTGGGGGGCCAACCAGGTAGCTCAGCAGATTAAAAGCACATGCTTAGGCAGACACAAGGACCAGGGTTTGATCTCCAGCATGTCCCAACCCCCCCAGGCATGCTGAGTAGGCAACTGAGACTGGGTATGGTGGCAACCACCTGTGATCCCAGCACTTGGGAGGCTGAAAACAGGAGGATCACTAGGAGCCTGATCTGTGCAGTGAGATCCTGTAGGTCTTGTACTACACATATTAAATAAATAAGTTAATAAATAAACAGTTTTATTATTTATGATGAGTTTTTTTTAATGTGGCACTGTCTTAGTCACTTTTTACTCATTGCTGGGACAAATACCCAACACTCGAAATGAAGGAAGGAAAGGTTTATTAGCTCACAGTTACTGGAGGTTTCAGTCCATATTCGGCTGGCACAAGGCTGAGTGGAGCAGGACAGAGAGCATCCAGTTCATGGCGGCAGAACAGCAGCAAAGTGGTGGCAGAGGCAGCCAATCAATCAGGGCAGCAGAGCAGCAGCAACAGCTCAAGTCTGTCTCTCTGTCTCTCTTTATGTTACATTCAGGCTCTCCACCTTAGCCCCCGCCTTAGGCTACATTCATAATCCCAGAAGTACTTTTACCCATAATCCCATCCGTACTAAAACCCATAATCCCAGGGATCATGGATCAAGTCTCAAACTCTAGAAGTCCCCGCCCAGTGACTACATGAGGCTTTAGGGGGACAACTAGACATAAACCACTACAGGCACTGTGTTCATACTTTTCTATGCAATTTCTGCACTGTGTTAGGAAGTGAAAACTTCAGGGATAAAGGGAGCCACCTGCCTACAATGATGCCAGGGTGCACATCGTAAAGCTATGAAAGGTAGAACATAAAAATGGATGACTAGCACAGTTAATTCTTGTGGAATAATCTGGGTACAGTTTCAGCATCACGAAAAGCCCATTTATTTTTTATTTAAGGTGTACTTTTGGGGGCTGAGGAGATAGCTCCGAGGCACAAGTGCCTGCTGGGCAAGTGCAAGGTCATGAGTTCGAACCCTGGTCCCACCAAAAAAAAAAAAAAAAAAAAAAAAACTACAAAAAAAAAAGGTGTACTTTTAGGTCAAGCCTTAGAATGACTTTACACTCATGTTTTCACATATTTTTATCCAGTAGTTCTAATTTTACCAGTTCCCTAAAATAATGCCTAGTATCTAGAATAAGTAGTAGGACACATCTTCCCTTTTAAAGCAATAAATGGCTCTGGATTTTCCTCTGCAATAATGATTGCACTTAAAGGTAGATGATGGAATCTGCTGGCCTTCCCTCTGTCCCTCATGCTCCTTGCTCATGAGTTTCTTAGCATAAGTGATGCACAGATCTAACTATAGGGCTGTCATCAGCCACCTGCTGATCTACCTTAATTAGAGCTGTCAGCCATTTTGTTTTGTCATAGAATGTTCTTCACTCAGGACCCAGAGAGAAAGGAGAGCCAAGGTGTCCCTCCATCAGCTCAGGGAAGGTGAAGAAGGCTTTCTGTTGTCCTGCCCTTGAACTGTAAGTCAGAGTATAAGAAAGAAGCCTTGGAGACAGGATAAGCCAGCTTGCTTCATTTTCAAGTTTAAATTTCTTTGATCAGTGGAATACTGTCCTTTATCAGAGATAACCTGGGATAATGGGAAATCCAAGCAGAAAGAGGCAAAAGCTGTGTGCTCCTTTTCAGGGACAATCACTCCACACAAAGACCGACTCAGTCTCTGACAGGAATAGCTGACCTGTGCGAACCACGTAGCATAGCGGGATGCAGACACATGATACCCCTTGGATTTTCATCATGTTTGTACTTTCACTGCCATGTTAGACTGATGTTCCCTCCTGGTTGCTTTGCAATGGTTGACCGTGTGATAGGGCTGCAAATTATTTTTTATCAACACCATTGCTGTGGGTCTTAGACATAGGCAGTCATGAATTCAGATCTTTTGCAAAGGTCAGTTTCCTAGAGTAAGATACCCAATTTGGCACCTTGCTTAAAAAAGACAGACTCTGGATTCAGACAGTCCTGGGTGTAAGGCCTGACCCTGTCTCTTCTGAGCTGCATGACACTTGGAAAGGTTTGTTACTCTTCTGTGCCTCAAACTTATATCTACCAAACAGAGAGCATATTAGTACCACCTTTCCTCTAAGGTGGTATTCATAATTAAGCTAAGATACTATAACATGATAACTTATAATAACCATTCATTAAATATTCAGTTATTAAAATTGTGTAAGACCTCTAAGCTTTGGTATTCTTATACTTATAGTGATTGTGGCATGATTTGAACTTTAAATTAAATAATCTAGGGGGAAATTATGTAAGTGTTGAATGAATTTATCATTGATAATAATAAATAGAAGCAAACACTTTTGAAATAGACTGCCAAGGCTCATTACCTCTCTATTATGTTAGCACCTCTGCTCTTTATTTATTTCATTATGGTACAGTTCATTAAAAATGAACACTTATACAGGTGACAGTAGAAAAATACTTTCTTTAAATCCAGTTCTATCTTACAGTCACTCCACATGTTTTTTTCAAATATTTTGTTCCCATTTTGCATAAAGAAGCAAACATTTTCTGTTCATATAAAGTTTATAATTAACTCAGGTTATAAGGTGAAAATATGCTCACTCAATAAATTATAAGTCAGTGCATAAATGCTTTGATCACCATGCTAGTATTAGGAGAAAACATAAAATAGATGCCTTCGGGGAGTACAAGGTCAGCTGGGAATATGGTAGGAAAAACTGGATAGGAACTGCCTGGATGGGATTCTGAGTCCCACTTCTTACCACCGTGAGACCATAGGTACACTATTAATTCTTTTATTCAGGGCTGCTGCATTTGTGAGATGGGGATGATAGTATCTATATCACAGTATTGATGTGAAGTTTAAATAGATTATTGTACATGAAGCATGATGCCTATTACATATTCTGAGATCAGAATGTGGCAGCTATTTAAATATACACTACTGTGGTATAGTGGTATACTATTAGGGGGCCACTTGTAAATAACCATAATACAAGAAGTGTGATAATATAGCAGTGGAAGTTCAGAAAACGGGAGATTACTTGGACTTCATATAAGAATGTGAGGTTGGAACTAATCTGGAAGGATAGATAATGTAAGACCATTGGGAAAATAAGGGCAACTTTAGTATTAGATAATATGAGGAAGGATTTAGACACTGAGAATCCCACTGTCTTAGTTACTCTTTTCTCATTGGTGAGGCAAAAATACCTGATACCCAAAGTCAACAGAGGAAAGACATATTTAACTCATAGTTTGTAGAGGTTTCAGTCCATAATCAGCTGGCTCCAGTTTTCAGTAGTGGAAGACACAAAAGTAAGCAAAGGAAGCCTATCAGAAAGCCTCGTTCTGCCCTTTACATTGTATCTTAGCCTACCAGCGTGGTGCCAATCCAATCAAGAGACTGATCAGCAATCATGCACCCTTTATCTCAACACTGTTAATCTCAGAACTACACATTTTAGATTTAGCCAGCTCTGGAAAACAAAAGGAAAGAAAAAGGAAGGAAGGAAGGAAGGAAGGAAGGAAGGAAGGAAGGAGAAAAAAAGAAAGAAAAGAAAAGAGAAAAATCCTGTGACTGCATGAGGATTTGTGGGGCCATCTAGACACAAGCCATAACACCCACAGAAATTTTTTTCCTTTTATGGTTATTTTTATTCTTTGTAATTTCTCATAATTATTCACTGTTGCTTTGCTTTGGATTTTAACCAATTCTGCACATTTATGTCTGGTCACCTGAGCAACTAATTTGAAGATAACATCATGCAGTACAGCAAACATTGTTGAGTTCCTATCACTTTGTGCACTGAAATTTTGTCCTTTTTAATGCTTCTTTCTTTCTTTTTTACGATTTTGCATTCTTTAAAAAACAAAATAAATAATTTGGGAAAATGTGATGGTACTGTGGAAGTTCTCAGATGCTCATTCAGTGGAGAAAAGCCATTGGGGTTTTCAGCAAGAAAATGGGCAGACAATGAGAAGATAGATTTGTACCATTAATGATTATGCATGATATCAAATCTGCATCTTGCACTCTGAACAAATACTATGAAGACAATGCATTGATAATTGGAACTGTCCTACTAACCTGTTGTGAAACTGTCTCACTGCTATTACTTTTCATTAAAATTAATAATAAAAAATAGTCTTAAAAAAAGAAAGGAAAATGGGAAGAGCAGAGCCGTGCTTAATGGCAAACCTGAAGAGGAATGTTAGAACAGCCATCTTATCCTTGTCCTTTCCATTGCTCATCTGCTGTGCAGCAGGAAACAGAAGATGCAGACATATAGAGCAGTAATGCCCAAACCTGAACTACACAAAAACTGAAAATGTTATTCACACACACATGGGGGACATGAAATGGTAAATTGAAAAGGGAGCCTTTGTTAGTGTACTAGGACATATTGGTGTTAGCTGTTGACCCAGAAAGAGAGATATTTAGGAACAGATAAAAGTTTGGAACACTTATAAGCCCCAAGGGTGGGGTGCAGATTGCACAACCTCTCCACAGAACTAAGGCTAGAAAGCTGCAGAATGGTTGAGATTGCCAAGAGAAAGTGACAAAGACCAACCCTTACAGTGCACCATCTCCAGGACTGGCAGGAGAAACTGGAAATGAAAAAGAGCCAGCAGTTAAGGCAGGACGACTGGGAGAATAAGGACTGAGTCTGGGAGTGGAGGGGTCTCATGGACATGACTCAGCTAGAAGCAATAAGGCAATAGAAAGAAAGAAAGAAAGAAAGAAAGAAAGAAAGAAAGAAAGAAAGAAAGAAAGAAAGAAAGAAAGAAAGAAAGAAAGAAAGAAAGAATGCTAGGGATTGTGGCAAGGGAATTTCATGATAGTGCATTACTGAGGCAGATTAGGCATCTTTAAGTCCCAGTTCATTTTGGACACTTTGTCTATATAACTCTTAAAATTACTTTGATACAGCAAAGTGGAGAGAAGTTAGTGAGCTGTCCTTTCTCAGCCTCTTACTTCATTATTATATTTTTGATGGAATTTGCCATATAAAGCCTATCATGTCCATAGTGTCTTCTCAAGGCTATCATTGGAATATAATCGATAAATTTATGTCAAATTCACCCAAAATTTTTGTTAGATTTTCTCATTGCTATTAATAGTCCGATAAATAATGAGATAAGTACATTGAATATTGACAGACTGCCTAAGATGTGGCTGTTGTCAGTTCAAAATGGAAGAAATTGTACAGGGATAAAAGGAGATATCTAAGTTTGTCTGTCACTAGAGCACGAGAGAATACAAACTTCAAAAGAGCTAGAAGCAAAATGTGAAATTCTTTTATAACTTCTCACCAAAGGGGTTTCCTTGGCCATGATATCTGCAGGCATTGCCCAGATAGGATGTAGAACAACGTGAAGTGGTGAGAGAGACAAGCGGAAGGTGAAAATGCAGGTTAGTGTGGGATGAACAAGTTAAGAAAAGCTGGTGAGGGGCTGGGGAGATAGCTCCGTGGCACAAGTGCCTGCCTGACAAGTGCAAGGTCATGAGTTTGAACCCCAGTCCTGCCAAAAAAAAAAAAAAGAAAAGAAAGAAAAAGAAAAGCTAGTAAGGTGAGAGGCTTGTGCTTTAGATTGTACTAGGGAACAAGAGGGCTGAAATACTTATCCTGAATTTTTTATTTTTCTTAGTACACGCTCATAGTATATAGGATGGCATTCACGGCATTATATCACTTGGTAGGTGATATAATGATCTAAATTCCTTCTCTTGCCTCCCCACCCCTTCCTCCTCTCTTGGTCCCCTTCATTCATCTTTTGATAGACATAGCCTGCTTCAGATTTAGGCACTATGAATTGTGCTGTTGTGGACATAAGTATGCATGTATCTCTATCATAAGATGCCTTTAGCTCTGTTGAGAAGAACCCTAGCTCCCTGTTTCCAGTTAAATGCCTTTTATTTTGCTATTGAAGTTAGTGATATTTTGGGGCTTTCACTTACAGTAAATGATTTTGTCTGATTTATTTCACTTAACATTATTTTCTAAAGTGTATTCATTTTCCTACAAAGGACACAAAATCTCCCTTCTTTATGTCACAGTAGTATTCCATTTTAAAATAAGTGCTTCATTTCATCTACCTGCTCATCTGACTTTTTTTCAAATTTTTATCAACATTGTACCTGTATTCAGTACATAATGGCTGCATTCCGCATGGGGAGTTGGTACCTGTGCAGACACCTCTAATTCATTTTCATTCCATTCCCTTCCCCTCCCAAGTCTCTCCATCCTTTGTTCCCTTTTTTATTTGAGAAAGATCTATTTCCATATTTCTATTATCTGCTATTTTGTTCTTCACTTATACTTTTGGCTTCTCACTTAAGAGAAGCCATGCAATATTTAGGCTTGTGTGATTTATATCACTTAGCATTACAATACCTAGGTGCATTCATTTTTTTTAAGTGACACAAGTTTATCCATCTTTGTGGCACAGTTATATTCCTTGGTGTATAACTACCACATTTTTTCTTCATTCATCTTTTGATAAACATAGCCTGCTTCAGATTTAGGCACTATGAATTGTGCTGTTGTGGACATAAGTATGCATGTATCTCTATCATAAGATGCCTTTAGCTCTGTTGAGAAGAACCCTAGAAAGGAAACATCTGGGGAAAACAGACTTTCTTTCTTTTTTTTTTTTTTTTTAAGGGATCTCCATACTGATTTGCACAGTGGTTGTATTAGTCTAACTTTTCAGAAATAGTGTAGAAGGGTTTGTTTTCCTCTCCAAACCTCACTAGTGCTTGTTATTAATTGATTTCTTCATGATATCCGTTGGTTTTGGAATCAGGTGGAGTCTCAGTGTTACTCTGATTGGCTTTCCTCCAATGGCTAACAAGGCTGAGTCTTTTGTTTCATGTATCTGTTGGCCATTTGTGTTTCTTTTGCAGTGTCTGTTCACTTAGTTATCTATTTTCTGTTTAGGTGTTTTATTTTGGGGGATCTAGTATTTTGAATTTTTTGTTCTAGATATAAGTCTTCTGTCTGAGAAACAGCTGGCAACATTTTTTTCCATTTTGTAGGGAATGTTGCCTCTTCATTCTGTTGGTTGTTCCTTTTACTCTGCACAGAAGCTTTTAATTTGATGCAATCGGATTCATTGATTCATAGTATTATTTCTTCTGTGACTGGAGTTCTGTTCAGAAATTTCTTGCCTCTATTTGTGGCTTGAGAGTATTTACCTATGACTCCAAATGGAATTCAGTGCAAAAATTTCAATGTCAAACACTAGAAAACTCCCAATGTCTGTCCATGAGTGTTTACACAGACAAGTTTCTATAAGGAGCAAAGGTGTGTGCAGGTTGACATATCCAGCAGTGTCTGCAGCTTGGTCAGCATTAAGCATAAGCTCCTAGACAGGTGTGGGAAATGCCAAAAATATTTGAAGTATCACTATAGTGTGCCAGAGTTCTACACTCTTCTATGTGTCATCCAGACTGGTGACTTAGGGAGATGCTAGTTCAGGGCAAATGGTTATCACATGAAGGCAAGTTCATTTATTCTATTGGTTTCTTGGAGGCCTGCGTTATAAGGATGTTAGGACAAGAAAATTGTAGAAGACAAACCGAAACCTGGTGCAAGGTAATATCAGGGTGAGGGGGGCACCTTGGTATGGAAAGGGGATGGGAAATGAGACTGTGAAAAGAGACACTTTAAGGCACACGTTAAGGGGATACTGCCAGATCGCAGGTTTTCATGGATGTAGTGATTGATTGATACATGTGTTACCTTGAGAAATTTAGAGGTTTCCATGACTCAGCAGGGACCCAGCGTTCTCAATCTGTAAGCATCCTCATCCTGTGCAAGAGAAGGGCACAGAGACTATATGAGTGCTACATTTGCCCTTTTGTTCTTGTGTTTGCTGTTTTCTGCCTCCTTGATCTGTTGGCCCTTGCCTTGGAGCCAGCTGACTACCGACAGAAATCTTCCCAGAATGTGGGCTAAATAAACCTTCCTTTCCTTACTTCTGGGCATCATGTAGTGTGTCCCAGCAATGACAGAAAAGAAAGCAAGACATGGTTTGTGAAAAACCTGGTGCATAGTCACACTCGTGCTTTTCCCAAATGACTAGGTCTGGATTCTTCTTACCATTCATTTGCTTTCACAAATGAATTGTTAGGAAATACCTAAGTAGTTCTCAGCAGATGGTATTAATGGTGGTTTTGATGAAAAGGTATGCATTGGAGGACTGTCCTTCACATTACAGACCACCCAGCTTCCCAGAACTCTGCTTCTCAGCGCAGGCAACAACTCAGTCATTGTGACAACTAAGAGAGTCCTCCACTGTAGTGCCTTTAGGAGGCTTGAACTCCAGGTGACGTGAGGTTGGGAGAATCACTGCCTCAAGGAAAAACATAATGTTTTAAGGGACTTTACTGAACTCACATTTAGGAAATAGTGATATCCTAGAGGTTTCTTCTACCTCTATTAAAATGAAGGACATGAACTCTGACTTCAGTATAAGCAGAGGCTCCTGAATTTATTACTATCTTAATTTAATAGTGAACAGCAACATTTCAGAACTATAGGAAAATTGTGGCCATCTCTCTTCTGCAGGATCTTTTCACACAGCTGTGATGTGTGTCTTTTTATATTTTCCCATAGTTTCGCACCTAATTTAAGTACCACATCACATAGTTGTGGGTACCTCTACTAGTGAGTAGGTTTACACTCCCACCAGGTGAAGTTTTACTTTTTTTCAGAGAGAGACATATCATGGATACAGTTTAAGCAAAACATGTCACAAGCCTAGATTATAAAACACCATTTGTATTTATTCTGCCTTTACAATACTCTGAGACAAATCCAGCTCTTAGGAGGAGGACAAGACTGAGGAATAGATGCACTAATGCTGACCAGGAAGTTCCAACCAGCTCTCCTTTTTAGTTGCTTCTATAGCACAATGGCTCCTGTTAATCTTTTTAATGTTTGAGATTCAATGGCAAGTAGTGGTGAATTGATTAAAACTGTAGACTGACAAACGGGAGGAATGGGACTGGAAAATGCTGTTGGGGGAATGTTTTCCTCTGAACCTTCAGGCAGGCTCCAGGAAGTGTGGCATTAGCAGGAATGCAGGGCTGCCTCCTTTCCAGGCAGCAAGGGGAGGCCACTAACTCGAAGCTTCTGGAATTTTAGGAGGGCTGCTTAGGAGGGAAACTGCTGCTAGGGACTCAGGGTGGCTCTTCCACTTGAGCTTAAACGCCTTCCCATCTGGGACTTCAAGTCTCTCAGTCTTCCATTGCCATGGATCTGAACACATCTTCTGTGATCTTCCGTAACGTTCGTCTGGTGTCTCAGGTGTGCCTACTTCCCACTGTCTACACTGCCTTGCCCCAACCGCTCTTGGCTACAGCCTCTTCCACAAGCTAGCATGAGCTTGCCCTCCACTAATCCCACTCATTCTGATCTTTCCTATGTTCTTTTATCCTCCCAGCCACATCCTACTGTTTTATGGAGTATTTAGAAAGATGGCTGTGATGTTTTCTTATCCACTCAGGTGTTGAAATTCTTTATTCACTTCTATTGCACGCCCTTTAATGTATCTCAGGAGGGAACTCCATGGCATGTACACATGAAACATGCCCACTCCACTATCTTAAGCATCCTTAATCTGGCCCACACACGTGGGATGGAAGTGCTCTTGCTTTCAGATTTTTTCAAGTAATGGAATTACTGTGTTTATATAATGACATATCTTGAGGGTGAGAACCTAAGTCTAAACACAAAAGTGGTTTATGTTTCATACACACTTGATACACAATAGCCTGAAACTAGTTTCATACAATATTTTAATATGCCCGTGCTTTGGTTGCAACTCATCACATGAGATCAGTTAGAAAATTTTTGACTAATGGCATCCTGTCAAAACTCAAGAAGCTTGGCGATTGGGTCATTTTGGTTTTCAGATTAGAGATAACTTAACCTGTACTGGCTTTGAGTTCACCAGTCAAGCTGTGTGAGTAAAATCCTCTTTTCTTAATCAAGTCAAAAGAAAAAGTTTGCACTTGGCTTTGGAGACTAACCCCCGCTTGATTCAGACAGTAGGGTGGTTGGGGTCTGGAAGGCAGGGAGGAAGCCCCACCTCGCTCACAGTCTGGGTCTCTCTTGGCAGGAAGATGAAGTGGTTCTGCAGTGCATTGCCAGTGTGCACAAGGAGCAAAGGAAGTTCTGCCTGGCAGCTGAGGGCCTTGGGAATCGCCTGTGCTTCCTGGAGCCTACCTCAGAAGCAAAGGTGAGGTTTTGCCTGCCTGGTTCCTTGTTTGGTGAACTCCATTTGGTCATCTAGGGGAAGGAGCTGCTGGGACACAGTGACAAATTCTAAAGACCTCATTTTGTTCTAAAAGGGTCAGTCTTAAACCCTACCCCTTCCCCCACCTGGGAGGACTGAAGTGAAGAAGCAGAGATGCTCTGCATGCGTACGCTCACTCTCCCAGTCTCTGGGGAGGCCTGCAGCTCACCATCAGCGCTGACCAAAGTGTTCTGGCAGTACTCGCAGAATGCTGGGAAGGCACTTTCTTTACTCCAAGCTGTCTTCCTGTGGCTAGAGGGACCAACATCTTCTTGAGCCTGTGCTGCCCATCAAGCACACCCTGCTCAGTTTTGACTGGGGTAATGCTGAGATTAAGGAGGTCTCATTCTACCTAGTCAATAATGCATACTGTCATGTCTAGGGGGTAGCATCTAATATTATGCACCCAAACTTTTATCTCTCTATTTTTCAGGCCATATCTGGCTTTCATGATTTGTCTGTGATATAGATTTGTGTGCTTAGCGTTCTTATAATGTAATGCAATCTTGGCCAGACCTATATTTCCAACAAAGTTCTCTAGAGAGAGAGGGTCAGGAGGATGGATTGATGGATGTGTAGATGGATGAGCAAATGCTTAATTACTTTTCTCATTGCTTAGACAAAATACCTGACTCCCACAGTTAAAGGAAAGGGGTTTGTTTGGCTCACAGTTCATAGAGATGTTAGTCTGTAGTTGGATTAGTTAGCTGGCCATTAGTTGGCCATCTGCTTGACTCTCTTTCTCTGGAGAACCCTGCCTGAGATATAGGTCTGGCCAGGATTATATTATTATAAGGATGCTAAGCACATAAATCTATGTAATAGACAAATCATGAATCACGATCTAATTAACATTAGACTTCAGGTAAAAGTGGTTGTTTCTGATAACTTGGCTATATTTCATCCAATCCTTTGAAGGCCTAAGAATGACAGGTAGGGGGCTGGGGAGATCACTCAGTAGAATAAACACTTACTTGGCAAACACAATGACCTGAGTTCAGTCCCCAATCCCGAAAAAAAAAAGAATAACAACTGAAATTTCCTGGGGGAAAAATTCTGCCACCAGAAATTCTGTAGCTTTAACTCCTCCCTGAATTTCTAGCTGATATAACCTACAGATTTCAGACTCGCAAACCCACACAATTACATGAACTAATATCATACCATAAATCATCTACCTAAAGTCTAATACTAATTTTATCTACAAAATGCTATTACATCAAAACTTTAAAATTACCAAAGTGATCGCACAGCTAACCTTCAGACCCCCTAAGCTCAGTTTTTCTCAAGAAGCTCCTTAAAAAATCAGAAAATGATTTTTCTTACCTATTAGTGTGTCATTTTCCATATAAAAACATACACCGCAGCCACATGTGCAGCTTGACCAAGCCCTAGAACCAGAGGCTCAGTCAGGGGCCCGCGTCTCCCAACAGCCCCTCTGTCACACTGCTGTTTCCCCATCCCAAGTGCGCCACAAGTTCCTGAAGTCAGGAATCAGCTGGCATCTGTAGGGCAAAATTGCATTAAAATACATGGCAGGAAGAGAGTCAAGGAAGATTTTGAACTTTAAAAAAAATCTTGGACTTAATTTCCCTGGGGCACCTTTTCATTTGCTTTTGTTCTTAGCTGGATATTTTTCTTTTCATTCCCAGCAGTCTAGGATAATTGGATATCAACAGGTCAGAGGCAAAGAGGGTAATTCTCAACCATTAGTCAATAAGATGACCAAGGATAATCACTCAAACTTGGTTTGCAATTTCTCATCTGCTGAAGTGGATACAATGTGGTATAGAGGCAGGAATATTCAACAGAATTACAGACCAGGTAGTACCAACTCATTGCCCATCAAGGGTCATGGAGCAGTGATTTAGGGAAGACTGTAGAAAGAATTTGAATCTCTCTCCACCCCTATATGCCAAGCCAAGACCTTGGACAAGGTATCACAAGTATAATATTGGAGTTGATTTTTTTTTACTTACAAAATATGGCTTGTATTTAAGGCAGAAAGACCATGGATCAGCTCACAAACTTAAAAAATCATTCACTTCAAAATGAAAATCTTGAATTAAATATTCATTTATTTATAAAATGACAGAATTCTGTAAGTGTGACTCTGTAAACCAGACTAGAAAACATCCTATGTATTGTAACTTAAGGATGTTTATATTCTACAGGTATAAAAATTCTAAGTCATATTACTTGAAATATGCTAGAGATAAAAACTTCCTAGCACCCAGCTAATTAAATAATTATCTTAATTTTTCATTCCATATTTAAATAACAGACTGAATAGTTCTTCAAAAAGATATCACATAACCTTATCAACACAATTTTCATTCTAGCCCTTGTCCAAGGTTTTTCTATTTTTTTGTGTTTAATATAGGGTCTATAGGGTCTCTCTATGTGGATCCAACTCATAGCAATTCTCCTGTTTTCAGCCTCTCAAGTGCTGGGATTACAGGCACATGCCACCATGCTCAGTCTCAATTGCTGTTTCAGTGCATCCTGGGGGCAGGGCCAGCATGGCAGGCCCGAGGATAGAACACAAGCTGCTGTGCTCTGCCTGAGTAGGCGCTTTAGTCAGCTGGGCTATCTGGCTGACCCTTATCCAAGGTTGTACTCAGTACTGAGTACTCATACATTATGGGTTTTTCTCTAATGTTTTAGCTTGCTGCATATTGCTATGTAGACTTCATAGATGTTTAAAGAATCATACATGTGGTTTTGCTAGTTTATTTTAGCTTTCCGGAACAAATGTTCAGGAATAGCATCAACTGTGTCAGGAATGTGACCATTAAACTGCTTTCCCAAGAGAATCTACCAGTTGCTGCAGGTGACATTCCCACTGTCCTGTGCATGTGTGTCTCTGCGGAGTGTGTGTCCCCTTTGTTTGCAGTTTTAGAGAAGTGATTCGTAAGGACTGTCACAGAAAATCAGGGACAAGTTTATGGAGAGAACAGAACAGGTATCCAGAATGTTTTGTCACCATTCCAGACAGTGCCCTGTTAGATGAACCCATTTTCTGGGAGGATTTTTCTTTCCTACAATCAGCCATATATCTCTCTGTTCTAGCTGCCTGTCCCCTGTTTTCTCACTAAACAGCTCTTCTAATTGTCTGTCATCAAATTTACAGCCAGTAATGCCGTTCTAGGTTCCTGGAACCTAACAAAAATCCTACAGTAATGTGAAATGGTTTATTCCTGTCAAGAACAGACATCAAACACAGTTCATATCGGCCACCTACAGAGCCAGGCAGTGACTTTGGGCATTTCTAGTCAAGGGCATTCCACACTGCTTAAAACCCAGAGAGATAAAATTGAGATGAACCCTGGAAAACAGAAAGACCTCAGACAAAAAAGAACTAAGATAAGGTAAGCAGAAGATATTTCTAGCACGTGCACTACAAAAAGGTGTGTCCCGTGAAAGCAAGGATTAAGAAAATAGAAAAATAAGGAGCAAAGGTCCAAGCATTAGTATTGGTGAGGACAGAGACCAAGTTGCACTTAGGACAACTTTGGTGACTTTGACTCCTGAGGTGCACCTTTTAGACACCAAGTACCTGAATCTCACTTATTTTTTGCAAAGTGCAAACCTTGCAATTAAACCTGAGTACTCAGACATTGGGGCAATGTGGCTAACTTGAGCGTAGCCCAAGCCTGCTGTGACGCATGTGCTATGGCCTCACCAGCACTGATATCCTTCCTCAAAGTTCTCTGATAAAAGTACTGTTACTCAGCTGCCCTTCCAAATAAGAACAGGTTCAGGAATTCAAAGTGAGCCTATTTTATAGGAAATATTCAGAACTATCACCAAAGTCTAGGAAACATGGGAAAAAATGTTTCTTCTTTATATTCTCAATAGTGGCAAATACGGATTTACTGTGATTTTAAAGCAAAAATAAATTACTGCCAGATGTAAGGAATTTAATAATTTCTTTTCTGGTCCTTCATATTATATATTGTCTACTTTGGACCTACGGTGTTTACTGGCTCTGGATCAAATTTACATGCAGACTCGCAGGAGTTATGGAAATCTTGAGCTTAGTCCCTGCAGAAGAACAAGAGACAGGAAGCCTGACTTGTTCTCTGGGAAGCACTAGGCCCTGCTCTTCTGCAGATAACCTTTGCAGCAATTCATCAGCTACTTCTGACTTTCTTAGCCCCACTCCAGGCGACTTCACTAAGGAAGCAGTGAGAGGCTCCACAGACAGCAGTGAGTCACTGCTGTTTAAAAGCCTGTGCCACAGGAACCAATAGTCCCCCTAACAACCTCATAGGCTTTTGGGGACCTGCAAAGGACAGCACCAGCTACAAACTAGAGTCATCACCCTCATACAGTCACAAGGCATCTTTCAGCACAGATGTGGTCTGTCTGTCAGGTATCAGTTTCTTCACAAGCAGTACTCCCTCATGCCCATTTTCTCAGATGGCCCTAGGATCAAAACTGGACAGCTGACCGAGGGTCAAATTCTCATGCAGAAGGAGAAAAAAATTTTTCATCATCTTTATCCCACAGTGATCATCACTGATGACAGTTATTCAAGGACTCTGGTCTTCCAAGACATGCGTACACACCAATACCTTTCCAAATTCCCATTTGCATCTTGCTTTTAGTAAGAGATCATCTTTTTAAAATGCTAACTTTTAAAGAAGTTAATTTTAATGAGGAGGAAGCTTAGTAGATACAGCAAAGCCATTTATCCTACTGCTCTTTAGAAGCCACCTGCGTGCCGAATGCCTTGGCTGTAGCTGTCTAAGCCTGGAGGTCCACCTCCCTTTGGGGAACATTTCCTCTTACTGATCATGGCCAATTCAAACTGAAAGTGTCAGTTTTGGAATCCACTTTCACGCTGAAAATTTCCAGGGGAACTTTCATCCCTCTATTTTTCATCTGTGTTTTGAAAACAAATGTTAATCTGCTATGGTTTCTGAAAGTTGCACAAATTTCTAAAACCCAGGCTTAGATATGGGCTGTTGTGCAAACATCATTATGTAGATGGCAGAAATTAAGGTACAGTTCTCAGCTAAACATGACTTATTATTTCCTATTATTTTATAGTATTCCCAGAACCAGGTTTACTATTTATTTTTAAAGCCTGTGTAAATTTGCAAAACAAAACCTTAGCCTACAGCTGTATTCTCTTCTCCGAACTTTTGAATTCTATTTTAGTACATTATATTCTCTGTGGGCCTGAGATCTTATCAAAGGCTAAACTATTCTAAAACTTATTTCAAAACCTGAATTATTTATTTCTGAAAACTTCTTGTCATGTAATATGAAGAGACTACTAAGTTGAGCTTTTGATTTTCTTGAAACATTTATCAGGCATTCTGTACTATATTCCAGGTATTGCAACAATGCCTACTGCTTAAGTTTTATAGTCTTATGAAGAAAATATTGTCCTCACAGAGAAGAAAGATACAAAAATTTAAACAGTTAACATCTTCCTGAATAATATGCATTCTAAAATTAAATTACTGTTGATAATTGATTAAAAATTATACTATTCAAAGTATCATGGATCCAAGTTACATAATGGCAAACAACCCCGATGCAGATGGTGTGACAGGCACACCTCCAAAGCCTTCTCCAATCTCTCTACATCTGTCTTATGACTTCTTGACACTCCAAAATTGGAAATATGCATTTTGCATCAGTTGAAAAGGAACTATTAAAATGCAACTTCTGTGAGCAAGCTCATGAGGCAGTGTTGAATTTTTCATAGCTTACTTTACAATATAAATGAGGCTATGATATATTTTCTTCAAAGAATGTTTATAAGGGCTGTGAAGGCTTATTGCTCAGTGTCTCTATTGGGGTGCAAGGCCCAGAGAGATGTGGTTGACAGTGGAGGTAGCCCAGGGTCAAGCATCTCTGAGCTAGGATTGGACATCTGTCCTCTGCCTTCCTCCAGCTTGTGGGCACTGAAGTCAGGACTCTGCATGGCTCTGTGTGATGAGGTGCTCATCTACATGACCCTAGGGTCAGAAGACCTGTGGTGGTCATTCAGCTTGCTGCTTCATAGCTGTGAAACCATTAGCAAATGATTCGACTTCTCTCTGCCTCAGTAGCCTCATCTTACAACAGTGTCAGTGCTAAAACAGAAAAAAGCTGCACTCATCTGTATCAGTCAGTTTTTCCATTCCTACGACACACCCTGACACCGCAGTGTCAAGGAGAGAAGGTTTAATTTGGTTTAGTATTTTAGGGGATGTGAACTATGATCAACAGGACCCAGGACAGAAGCACCATGCTAGAAGCATGGGGTAGAACGAGGCTGTTGCATTCACAGTGGCTGGGAAGCAAAGCAGGGAACAAACCAAAGCAGGGGTGAGGACCAAGCAGAGAGCCCCAGCTCAGGCCTCCCCCACCCACCTTCGCACACACACACACACACACACACACACTCATGAGTGCCTTCCTGATCCCCTGAGCAGCCCTAAACCAGAGGAGTTGTTAACCCATTTCATCTACCACAACACATCGTGGGATTATCATGAAGACTCAGAATCATGATTTAGTGCTTGTAAAGTGCTTTATATCAGTGGCTGATATATCTAAAATATTATTTAAAGCATTAGTAGTGTTTGCTATTCCTGTTATAGGATCAGACACACAGGAAGTCCTGAGAAAGGGTTGATTGACTCTGTTGGTTGTCCATGTACTGACTTAATTAAATTAACAAAATACTTTGAAGACCTAGGTATGGATCAGGGTCAGGTTTAGGATGGAATTTGTAACTTTTCATTACTGGTGATTAAGCCCAGGACATTTGCACTGAGTTACATCCCCTGCCTTTTTTTTTTTATTGTGAGATAGAGTCTCACTAAGTCAGTAAGTTGCTCAGGCTGGGCTTGAACTTTTGATCCTCTTTCCTCAGTCTCCTAGAATGCTGGGATTATTGATGTCTACCAAAACTCCCCATGTTTGTGAATTTTTAAAATAAAATAGTTGCAGCCGGGCGTGGTGGCTCACGCCTGTAATCCCAGCACTCGGGAGGCTGAGGCAGGAGGATTGGTGTGAGTTCGAGACCAGCCTGGGCTACAAAAGTGAGTGCAGGACCAGCCTCAACTGCATAGCGAGACCCTGTCTCAAAAAGACAAAAAAAAATAAAAAATAAAAAATAAAATAAAATAAAATAGTAAGGAGAGTCAGATAAGGAAAGTTAAGAGACGAGTGTTAAATAATATGTAGGTGGTTCCAAACAGTAAAATAAACCTGTGATATATAGGTTTTGTTTCTAACTTCCCATTTAATTATATTTTTCTTTAATGCATTAAATTTATTGGTATGCTTTAGATGCATTTAATAATAGCATTCATTATAGGGAATTTGTACCTGTACATGATATGTCTTAATTTTTGCCCCATTCCCCTCTTTTCTCTTCAAGCCTTATTGCCCTCCTTATTTATAGAAGCTTTTCTTGCACTTTTCTGTGATGTCTACTATCACTGCTTCTATTCAATACAACTCTGGAGTTATCCAGAACAATTATACATGAGAAAGAAAGAAAGGTGTAAAGAATGAAAGAGAGAGAGAGAGAGAGAGAGAGAGAGAGAGAGAGAAATGGAAGAAAAACATTCTCTTTATTTGTAGATGACACAATTCTTTATATAGAAGACCCCAAAACAAGGAGGATCTTTAATTCTGATGCAGCCAGAGAAAATACTCTGTATGATTTCTGTCTTTTGCTTTTGGTTGGAGCTTATTTCACAACTTACCCGTGGCCTGTCTTGGTGAATATTCTGTATACACATTTGAAAAAACTATATTCTACAGTTGCTGGACATAGTGCCTTATGAATGCTAAGATAGTTACTAGCAGTATTAAAATGTTCTCTATCCTTACAAAATTATGCTTACTTGTTCTCTCCATTAGTGATAGGGAGATTCTAAAAATGTACCACTAAAGACTTGTCCATCTACCTTTAGTTCTCTTTTGTTTTGTGCATTTTAATATTCTCTTGTTAGGTGCTTATATATTTAGGAGTATTTATTTTCTTAATGATACTTTTGTTATCATTAAGTGATCCTATTTACCCTAGGTCTTAGCGTAGATCCTGACTGATGTTGGTACAGTCATTGGCTCTCTCACATTTGCTGATTGTGATGCTTATTGTCTTCCTTATGTTGTTTTCATTGTTTATGCATTTACATTTTTATTTAAAATACTTCCCTTATAAGTAATATCTGCTGTAGGTATATAGGCCCTCTACTTTGTTTTCTAATCTCTGCTGTTTAATTGTTATACTTGGTCTATTTTACATTTATTATAACAATTTATTCTTTGTCCATCTGAATATTTTCTCTGTTTCTCCTTTTCTCCCTTTGCTAGAAAAAAATTATTCTTTTATATATTTTCTTGCCTGTTTATCTCTACCACTTCATATTATTTTGAGCAGTTCCTTTAGGAGAAATATACAGAGTCCACAAAAAAGTACACGTTAGGAAAATAAAAGCTTGTATAAATTCTTTAGTGCTAAATTGATTAGAATTGATTAGAACAGTATAAGATTAATATGCTACCTTTGGCCTTGACATTTGATTTAACGTTATATCACATTATAAAATATCCTTTTATACCTACATGTAATAAAATGTGCAACACATCTTCATTTTTATTATAGTCAATTATATTTTAAAGAATAATAAAAAGGGAAAATAGTAGTCTTTAGAAGCATAAAAATATGTACAGTTTCTGCACTTTTTTGTCTTTCCCTTACGACCAGATGCCCACTTAGTAGCATCTTCAGCTTGAAGAAGATTGCTTTTGTTATTTGTGGTGCAATTCTGTTATAGACAAATTCCCAACATTTTTTTCCTGAAAATCTTTACTTTGTCCCTGTTTTTGAAGGATGTTTTCTCAAGATGGAAAATATTGGCTTGACTCTTCTTTTCTTTGAACACATTACTGTCTTTTTGGTTGCCATTTAGTCTGATGATAAGTTAGCTATTACCCTTATCATGCCTCTAACTGTATGTAGTTCGTCTTTTTCTCTAGAACCATACAACATTTTTTTCTTTCATTTTCATCAGTTTGGATGATGCATTTCTTTGTAACTTTCTTTAAATTTATCCTGCCTGAGTTTTGCTGGATTTTGTGACTCTCTCTTGATATATTTCATGGAATTTGGAGGCTATTATTTGTTGAAATATATTTGTTCTCTCCTCAGGAACTCTAATTACATAGATGTTAGGTTGGTTTATATCATTCCACAGATCACTGTGACCATTAACCTTTGCTTCAATATTTTTAAATAGAATTTAAAAATTAGAAATAATACAGAATTTCACTAAACAATATGATAAAAATTTACAGTGGTTGTTAGATTGTATATTGTTTTCTTCAAATTAGTTGTTCAGACTGCCAGATGCAAGAAAAAAAAAAAAAAAAACTGGTCACAATAGACCAGTAGATATCAGTAGTATAATTATTCAAGCTATCCTATGTATACAAATAAATATATTTCCCCTTTCTTCTTTCTTTCTTTTCTCCTCCCCACACCCCAGTTATTCCTTCCCTTTGGACAATTTATTTCCCTTTCACAGTATCTATCAATAAATAGATGCAATCAAAGACCATATTCATAAGTGAAATAAATCAGGTCCACATGGATAAACATCATATTGTCTCCCTGGTGTAAGATATTGGAAGAATAAATGAAATCCAAATGGTTCACTAATTTTTCTATCTATGTTTTAGTCTAACTATTTCCTATTGACTATCCCAATATCCAGACTGTGTGTACATATGTTTCTGGTGACTGATTCTTTTCAGTTAAGAGTCACACTTACCCATATCTTTTTGGCTTTTTTACTTTATACTGAGCATTACACATTATATTTTATAGTTGCACTCATTGGTGTTTTCTCCCTGAGAGGTAATGTATTTTATTTTAGTAGTTAAGACACTGGTGGATCTCTTTGATCATGTTGCCTTGGTCAATTTAGTTTTTTTCTTGGTTCTAGAGTGTAGTTTTTATTTTAGGGTTTTGACCATTTGTGTATGAACATCAAGTCTGTGGAATTTCTTAAACCCCTGTATATAACAAGACTTAGACACCAAGTTTTGCCACTTAAGAATGGGTTAGCCTTTGTCCATTTTTAGTATTTCAGCTATTGTTTTCCATTCGATACTGATACGGTCCCCTGTATAGCTCATGAGTTAGTCGAACTATTTCCAAGCATAAGGTCATGTGGTGGATGACAGGCCAGGTTGTGGACTCCAACATACCTTTTTGAAAGATACAGTTAAACCCACAGTAAGGCTGCGTACGTGGCCTAGTGGTAAAGCCTTTGCCTAGCGTGCATGAGGCTATATGTGTGATTCCCAGAACCTCAAAAACAAAACAAAACAAACAAACTCAGGCTACAATGAATTTTCAAGTCATTAGGAGCAGGAATGAAAAAGGCTAGAGATTTCAGTGAAGGAGGAAAAGCCAGAGAATCTCCCCAACAGTGAATGGGGGAGTTGGAGAAGGCTAATGATCTGGAAAGAACGCTGGGAAAAGAAGGGTGTGACTCAGCTTCCTAAGCCTGAATCATGTGCAGTATGAAGAATGAGTGTCCTGTTGATAGGTTTACCTTCGGAAGGACACAGAGCTTATTTAGGGGAAGAATATGAGGTGGTGCTTGGCAGATGATAATATATGTTAAGAAAGTAGACGTCCCAGCAGGCTTGAAGAAAGCAAGGGGCCCGTCAGGACTGGAAGGTGGAAGTGTTAACCAAATGAGAATCTAGAAGGCAAGTGATACTGCAATAGAATTTAGATGGTCGCAATTGTCTACAAAATATAAGGCTGTAATTTTTTGTGGGCTTAGTCCTTTAGCTTCTGGAGAGTATGAGCATACAGTGGGGCACAGGAGATGCAGACTAAAGAATCAATCTATAGGACCCAGGCCTTCTTTTTCTGATCCTACAAAGCACCTGTTTTCAGGCTTGTTGTCCCCTAAGTGGGGTAGGCAGGCAGAGTGAGTAGCGCAACTCTGCACTCACAAGGTGGACTGACCTCTGCTTGAGCAGCTTCTTTTCATTAGATTATTGTTCAAGGGAGCCAGGGGCTAGGATTATCATGTGTCAAATGAAAAAGGGCCAGTCACTTCATATCCATCCACAAGTAGATTCATCACCTTAGAAGACTGGAATACTATCCCAACCAAGCTCAGATTGAGGAAACACAGCTCCAGAGCATGATGCTTCCCAATTGGCAGCTAAACTACTTTATTTAAGGAAGTTTTCCTCCCATTTCTACATCTTCCTTGAGCTCTTAGTGTATTTGTAACAGCAAAGAAAGGGGGAGGGAAACAGGCAAAGAAGTAGAGAAGTCAGGTGCAATATGTATGAAATTATTACTGCATCTGTCATTTGCTGGATCCATTGTTTAAAAATAAAAATAAAAGCCTAACCTTTTGACTCTGAGGTTGCTCTGCACCTATTTTGTTCCCTTCTCACTTGAGTTATTAATACAGCTGTGATAACTCATCTCCTAGAGACAGCACCAGCCCCTTTTTATTTAAAAGCAATCTGCACCTTAGCGGTGGGAAAGCTTCACAAAGAATGTGTTCTGTGTGTAAAGTAGCACCACAGCCCTGCTGTTCACTGTCACTTGCTTGTTCACAGTAGGCACATGGCCCGGGGTGAGTTATGAGTGGGCATTATTCGTCCCTGGGCACCTTTGTACCAAATCTTACTCTGCTCTTCAGACCCAAAAGCTGTTATTTTGGCTTCAATTAGCAGTATTTTTTTTCTTTCTCTGCCAACTCCTGAACTTCCTAGCTAAATCACAAACACTTGTCTCTTGTTTAGGATACCTCTTTCTGAGTTGCTGCTTTACACAGAAACATGATGTCCGGCCTTGCCTGTGTGTGAGAATTTAATTCATAAAAACCCAAGCCATATTACCACCATCGTTTTTACTCTTCATGTATATTTTAAAGCACGGGGATAGAATTTAAGTCATGCTTCTGCCCTGTTGTGTGATCTTTCAAAGATCTGTGGCTTTTAGACCTAGACGTCTCCTCGCATACAACCTCATGCACTCATAGGTGAAGCTTTGGAGAGGTGATGGAGTCACAGGTGCATGACACTCATTAGTGCTGTAATCCACAGATGGGTTTATAGCTAAATGTGATTGGGGTGTGAAGCCTGTTAGGTCACTGCGGGGTAACTTGAAATCCTGCCCCTCACCCTGGCCCTGCCCCTCCCCCTCTCTCTGCTTCACCACCATGCTATGCCCTCATCTGCCCTGTCTCTCTGCTATGCCTCCCTGCTTTAGAACCAGTTGACTGTGGACTGAAATCTCCAAAAACTATGAGGCAAAAACAAACCTTCTTTCCTTTAAACTGTTTGTTTCTGTTTTCCAATAGTGTACCCATTCTTTAATTTTTTTTAAATAATGCCACAAGCTAACTATATGAATTGAGATATTTTAAAAATAATTTGCAAATAATATCTTCTGTATATTTAATTTCCTGGTTTACAGAAAATGGGTGCTTTAAATAATTCAAAACACTCTGGGAAATACATTTGGTTTTCTTCAGCTGAACTGTTTCATGGAATGATTACAGAACATTCCTAACTTAGTCATCTAGAATTTAGCTGCGTTCACTAGGAACATATTCTGTATCATGTTTCTTCCATTTCTCTTAAACTTCACTAAGGCTTTTCCAAAAGCTTTACAGGATGAAAACAGTTGGTATAAGAAGTTGTGTAAGCCTCTCTAAAACAGCTGTTTTATAGCTAAAGAACGGTTAATAAAATTAAGAAACCCTTGACCTAATGATCCATTTCATTTTGGAGCACTTTCATCTGGGATTTTGCCTCAAGCTCTACTTCAGCTCTTTGCAATACAGACTAAGATATTTCTACTTTGAAACGGAACGGAATCTCATCTCTTTGGGGGTGTTTCAGCTGCAATTCTGTCGAAGAGTCCAGGGGGTGGAATAATTGCTCTCTCTCTCTCTCTCTCTCTCTCTCTCTCTCTCTCTCTCTCTCTGTCATTCTCCACACATGCACACATGCACACATGCATGTGTGCGCACACACACACACACACACACACACACACACATCTTCAGTCCTAGGAACAGTCACTTCTGACTTGGAATTTAAATTATTTTTCTAATAAGCTGTGGCATCTAGGTTCAAATAAATTTAAGTTCTTAAAAAAGCTTTGGGAATTTAATATAAGCTATAAGAGTAAGTCAGCACAAAAGGGCTTAATATTACCTTTCAATAAAACCTCTAGTCAACAGTTAAATAGTCATTTCAAGTTGAGAAACGGTGGCCCAGAAAGAAAAAAAAAACTCCTGATATTTTTGAGAAAATTTTCACAACCTTCTCTGGTCACTTTTCAAATTGAAAAATGAATGCTGTGGCTGTATTCATTACTCACTTTCCAGGTAAATTATGCTATGTCTTTAAAGGTAATAAGCCTGGGAAGCACCTATGAGACTTGTCTAGAGCTCCTTCAGAAGTTTAGGGATCCTCAGATGTCCAGTGTATCCATCAGTTTTCATTTTTGTTCAAAATAGAACCAAGAATCTGCTCTTAATCTTATTTTATTTTTAAATTTATTTTATTTTATTTTATTTTTGTCTTTTGGGGACAGGGTCTTGATATGCAGTTCAGGCTGGCCTTGAGCTCACTTTTGTAGCCCAGGCTGGTCTCATACTCACACCAGTCCTCCTGCTTCAGCCTCCCAAGTGCTGGGGTTACAGCCGTGCACCAACACGCCCTGCTCTTAATCTTATTTTAAAACAACTCCTGCATGATCTTTATGCAGCCAGTCAGTACTTCCCCCCTTGAGAAATTATGGCATTGCTGGATTTGTGGTCATTGGCTTTCCACACCTCTGTTCTCATTTGATCAACATCACCAATGATGGAGTAAAAAACCAAGTTTAAGTGTGTTCGTGTCGCATATAGCAAAGCAAAGCTACAACCGAACTCATTGTGTCACATTCACGCTTACCTACAGCTTGCCACAGAAAGGTTCTAGCTCCCATAAGAATGATGCCAACATTATAATGTATGAACAGTGGAGTTCAGTGGACATCAAGACCAAAAACGGAAGCCGGCAGGGCTGTGCAAGTATTCACACCATCCTGGTTATCAGGGTGTTTACTGTCCCCTCAGATATAAACAGCTGCAGGACGAAGACCTGTATCTATGTGCTCTACCATCGAGGTGCTTACTGTGAAACCCGTCCATGACCAGTGACCTCCCTCTCGCTCCCGGGACTCTGGGCATGCGCAGCTGGTGGCCGGGAGCTCATAAACGAGACCGAGTCTGCTGTCTGTGGCAGCAGGTGACAGAGCAGCGTCTCCCAGCCTCTGCATTAAAGGACACTGTTATTAATCACGCTTGGGTCACAGGCAAGCAGTGAAAGAGGCCAACTTTCCTAGAAGGCCAGTGCTGTGGTGGCTTCTGCTTACATCATGTGGTCTTGCTTTCAGATCGAAGTGGTACGACTTGTTTACACTATACTTTTTTTTTTTTTTTTTTTTTTTCTTTTTTGCAGGAACTGGGGTTCAAAGGTTTAAGCTCACAACCTTGTGCTTGCCAGACAAGCACTTGTGCCACGGAGCTATCTCTCCGGCCCCTACACTATACTTTATAAATAAACCTTAAAAAGAAAAAAATGGATGAACTTCGGCTGGCCTGATAGTTCAGTCAACTAAAGTGCCTGCTTAGGCAGAGGGCAGAGACCCAGATTTGATCCCCAGTGTGCCATGCTGGCCCCACCCCTGGGGCGCGCTGAAACAGAGATTAAGACTGGGTGTGGTGGTGTACTTCTGTAATCCCAGTGCTTGGGAGGCTGAAAACAGGAGGATCACTACAAGTCTGATTTATATAGTGAGACCCTATAGACCCTGTACTAAATACAATAATAATAATAATAATAATAATAATAATAATAATAATAGATGAATTTGCTTCCTTTCCAAAATGTGTACATTTCATTTGTTACTGGGACAAAATACCCAACACCCAAAATTAAGGAAAGAAAGATTTATTTAGCTCACCTTTAGTGGAGGCTGCCGTCCATACGTAGCTGGCTCCAAGGCAGGTAGCACAGAGAAGAGCGATACCATTCTTGGTGGTAGAAAACAGCAAAGACCAAAGAGAGTGGCAGCAGCGGCAGCTTCTAGCCAGTCTCTCACCCCTCCTTACATTATAAACAGCCCACCGTGGGGTGGATGTGTAGAACTCACACAATGTCCATGCCCTCCTCATGCACAAGATGAGGATATTTACAAGGAAAGAACCCTGGCTTCCTACCGAGTCACTTAACCGAACTTTTAAACTTCTCAAGTTGACGTAGTGCATCAACCAGTACAGAGTCAAACATGACTTCCATCTTTATCTTACTCATTGGTAACATATAAATGAATGTCGCTGAAAAGTGACTTGCTATTTGAAGTGTTTATCTTCAGAGCCTGATGGACTTTCTACCCTGAACAAAAGACTTTGCTTTGTGAATGATAGCATGGTTCTAACAGTTGGTATCAATAGGTTCCTTTTCTCTGCTACTGCTGAATTAGTTCAACCATGGTGAGTACCTCTTGGTTCTGTAGGAGTCAGAATCAGTTGTGTCCACCCTTCCCCTGCCCTCACTGAGCATGGGGAATGTCAGCAACTTGAGTGAGATACTTAGGAAGAAGGAACTTAAAGCACAGGACAGATGAACTGGGCTGCTTAGGTAGAGGCAGTGCATACATGGAATGATATTTCAGGCCAGTCCCACCACGATCTCAGTGATGATGATTTGGTTCAAGTAGGAAAACACTGAGTCTTCCAGTGATTTCCTTGTGTTTAGCAGACTTGACTCACAGCCTGGGTAAAGGCTCTCAGTGACTTTAGCAGAAGACTGGGGAGAAGGGGATCCAATTTTTAAAATCTGTCCTCCATATTTAACAAACCTTCCTCATAAAAAGAGACAAAACTGAAGAAGAAAGAACCAAGGAAAGTGGTATGTCATCCTATTGCTGTGCTGCTCAGGCTTATTATCAACTAAACATTTTTAACACTTGCAGCCTTTGACTGGGATGCTAAATTCTCATCCAGTGACTGCAGCTTTTAGATGTCTGTGAGGACTGCTTCGTGTTCCCTTGCAGACATAAACACCTAGTTGTGGGAGTTTCACTTGGACATTATGAGGCAGTAGGGGGAAATTAAATGTAGCTCTCTGTGGAGTGCTAAGGATACTTTTTCTATCTTAAAGAAAAAAGAAGTTTTCAGCACTTATTTTCTAAAAATCTGTATAAAACTACAAATTTTATGAATATCTGTACCTGTATTCTTGCCAATTTTTTAAAAATTCAAAACTCAGTTCATATCATATTCTTGTTTTCCCAGAGCAAGAAAAAAAAAACTGCCACTCAGAGGACAAAAAATAAAAACTATATATCTACTTTGCAATTGGAATTCAGTTTCACAGTGAGATGGAGACACCGGAGAACAATGGGCAAGGATCAAAAGCCCCGCTGTCTCCCTTCCCCTAGCTGCCCTGTGCTTCCTGCCTTCTTTCCATCTTGAGTGCTGAGGCTTGCGGCCCTGGCACAGCAGTCCAAATAGGAACTGGCACAGCATACCACGTACTCCCAAAGGGATAGGTTGTGCCAATGACAAATGCACCTCAGGCTCAGTACTCCCTCTGGGTGTTCAATGTCTCTGTCCTGTGTCAGCCTTGGATTCCAGGCTAGCAGTTCTTCCATTCTTTTTTTTTTTTTTCTGGACCAGAGTTTGAACTCACAGCCTTGCACTTGCCAGGGAGACACTTGTGCCACAGAGCTATCCCCCCAACCCCTAGTTCCTCCATTCTTGTGTGTGCCTTGCAATGCTTTTCTTGTGCTTTCTCTTCTTGATAAATGATGAGAAGGTCGAGAGCCAGTAGTCCACCTGCTCTGCCATCAGTTGGTACACTGTCATGGTAACAGAGGGAAGCTTCGCCCTGGTTCCTATGTTCTGTGACAACCACATCATCATCCTGAAGGGTGTGAAGTTGGTGAATGAACAGAGCACTATACAGGAGATGTGTACCTCTCGTTACAGCTAAAGTAAACCCAGCTCCAGAACAAAACATGAATGTGAGCTCCAATCTAGATTTAGCTCTCCTCTCCATGCACTCTATTAGCTTGCAACAAACTTTTCCTTCTCTCCTCTCAGCTTTGCTGCCCCCTCCAGGATTCTGCACTCTCATCCTATAATTCCTTCATCCTTTCTGCTGCCTCTCTCCTCTAATGGATGCTCAATTCCTAACTTTTTCACTGAACACCGTGGTGGATTTTGTCTCTTCTCTGGCATTCTGCCTTTCCTCCTGTCCAGGTCTCTGTTACTTTACTGACCTGTAAGTTCTTCAGAATACCATCTTCACAGTTTTTCAGCAATGTGCAATGAAAGCTAGAATCCTTGGGATTGTTGGTTCCCATTAAGCATCTAGGAAAGGTGTGAACCAGGTAGTTAGCTCAGCAATCTTAAGCACCTGCCTGACAAGCACAGGGACCCAGGTTTGATCCCCAGTACCACATGTTGTGCCAGCCCCCACACCATGCCAGCCACCAAAAGCAGGTGTGGTGACTCACTTCTGTAATTCCAGTGCTGAGGAGGCTGAGACAGGAGGATTCGGATGAGTCTAAGCTGTACAGTAAGACCCTGTACCAAATAAATAAGTAAAAAGTTTTTATTTTTTTTTAAAAAAAAAAGCATTTAGAAAGCTTTATTGCAGTATTTATGCTTCCTACTTAGTTATGGCTTATGCATGAACATCTATTTTTAGGGCCTTAAATAAAGCCAGTGTTTCAGATACCTCCATTCATCAGCAGTTGGTATCAATGCTTTTCATCAGCACAGCATGTCTTCCCAGGTACAAGTGCTCCCCGTTGCCATCTATTGGCACCTTAGTTATTTAACATGCAGTGCATGTTCTGCCAGGCAGAGAAAAAAAAAAAAAATTGGCTCAATCAGAAACCAAATCAACTGTACAACCTGTCACTTCTGTTTTTCCCAAGGCATTTTTCAAGCCAGCTGCCCATCGTTTTGTCTCTGATTCTTCGGCTGCCCCCTCTTCCAGCTCTGCAGCACTAACTTCTTCCAGCTGATCACTGTGCGAGAAACAACTGATACTTTCAAAATATAATAATCCCAGGCACCTCAGTGGCTCTGTTCATGGAGGTGGAGTCAAGCAAGAACATAGAAAGCAGCAATCCTGTGGATCTCAAATTAAAAAGTTAATTACTTGAAAAAACTTCTCATATTTTGACAAATGTTTTAAAGAAAGATGAAGAACAGAAACCCTTACTCTCAGAGGACAGAATTTGATCATTTGATCTACTCTACAGTATCTCTCACCTAGGGCCCAGGCCTCCTGCTTCACAACCTCCTGGTCTACTCTCTCATATTGTAGCAGCCTTACCCAGCAGATTCATAACCCACTTTGTTTATGCATTAACATTTCAAGAACAAATGAATAATTGTGTTGGCTTGCTCTTGTGGCAATTCTCTGAATCGCATAAAGAGTAACTGATGTTGTAAATACTACTCTGGCTGGAATTAAGGGACATTCTCTCCAGGAGAGGTTAAACTCAAATGGATCTGTCAGTCAGTGCCATTTAAGCAGCCAATATTGCTAGGGATTTGAGAGATGAGCAAAGAAACAGTTATTATGAGTGATTTCAAAGCTCTTTATCAGGTTAGTTGGCATTTTTAGCAAAACTTATTTGTCTTGCTAAATATTTAGCAAGAATATTTGTCCAGCAATTCAGATATCTTTCTTCTAGATGTCAGTGGTGCCTCTTGATGTAAGAAATGCACTCTTTCTAATCATTTATTTAAGCTCCCTGACGCAAATTTTTAGTGTAATTTTTAAAAGAGTCGATGCCTTTTGTAACTTAGTCATCTTCTCACTCCGTTTTACATGTGATTAACTTCTCCCAGCTGTTTCAGTCTGAATGCTCCTTGTTGTATTTGTGCTGGGGACATGTGGCATTTAGACACTGCCATCGCTTTGCCCTGGCTGGCACAGCTTCTGCTTCCTAACTCACATGGTGCCACTGTTTGTCCCGGGCTGCACACCTAAGACCTAAATAAGAAGCACCTAGAGACTGTCTTTATGCTGACGGCCTTGCATGTTGGTGAATCTCCAACCACCAGGAGGGTTCATTTTGACATATTCCAGCTTCTCATCCCCCCAAAATACTTTTTGCAGCTGTAAGTTTAAGTAATGTGTGCCTTACAGTGTTATGTAATAGCTTTTATCAGTGGCCAAGCAAAGACTTAGAGGTCAACTGTTTTGAATAGATTCTAGATCTATTTAAAACACTCTCAATTGTATAGCAAAAATTTTAAATAATATTTTTATTTAAGACATTTAAAGAATTTAAATTTTTTTAATTAAGCAAAAGTCCCACACATTTTAGTCTTTTTTTTTTTTTTTTTTTTTTTTTTTTTTTTTTTTTTTTTTTTTTTGTCTTTTTGTCTTTTTGAGACATGGTCTCCCTATGCAGTTCAGGCAGGCCTTGAGCTCACTTTTGTAGCCCAGGCTGGTCTCGAGCTCTCATCAATCCTCCTGCCTCAGCCTCCCGAGTGCTGGAATTACAGGCGTGTGCCACTGCGCCCGGCTACACATTTTAGTCTTTTTCTGTGATAGTGCAAACAGCCAAATTTTGTTCTTTCAAAATGTCAAAAATCAAGATACTCACCTCTTGAAAATCTAGCACATATCTGTGTTTGGAGCTTGCCCCATCCTGCCCAGAGTTGAGCTGCTGTTTGAAGGAGAAAGCTCGCATGGCTAATGGGTCTCAGTTAGAACTGCATGGAGATAGAAATCACCTTATCTGCTATGAACCTAGTTCTGGCTCCCTGGTGGACCTGTAACATTCATCTCTAATGTTTACATGCTCAGTGACCTTTAGACACGGAAGTGTAAACACTGCATGATTTCTCATACATAAGCACCCCAAAGTATAGATAAATTAAAGAACAAGATAAAAGACAGATAATAGACATAGTGAGCTCGATCTTTTGCAAGAAGGAGAGGGGTCCAAGAGATGGGAGAAAGGGGAGGATATAGAAAGCAAAGAAGATGAAGAAAGAATTAAGATGTCTGATGTACAGGTGCCAACTTCCCCACGACAGATCAATTGTTATGAACCTGAAACATGTACAAATAAAAATTTTAAAGTGCAAAGCAAGAACTCTTTCTGAGACTGTCAAGAATCTAACATGAAGTCTTGAATTTCATATTGAAGTATAAATTTAGAAAAGAAACAGCCTAATGGTATCAAAACCCTGCTGGCTTCACATAGAACCCTCTTATCAGGGATAACAACGCAGAATGAATTAGAAAGTTGAGTTTGAAATTCAGAGTTTAAATATTCGATCAAAAAACTGGGAGGTAATACTTCTCAATCATCCCCTAAATGTTTTATGAACAACTAAGAGGAAACAGCTATGAACAACTATTGGTTGGTGAAATCCATACCCAGGGTGGGTCCTCCATCTTCAGTAAATCCATCATGCACACCCAGAACTGTACTAAAGCAATCAGTGTACCAATCCAGCATCACACACTCATCATCTAGTATCACACACCCATGATCCACACACCTCCCCAGATCTCCCCCTGTGCACACAGGAAGCTTTAAGGAAATCTAGATATAAGTCATAGCAAAGGCTCTGAAAACAATAGTAAAGAAATGCATCATTATCTATTGTATATGTGTATTGAAATGTCAGATGCTTCCCATAAATAGGTATAATTGTTACATGTTAATAAAAGTTTTTAAACTTAAGGCGTTAGTACTGTTATCAGCTTGAACTTGATCTTTATATGTTGTGTACATATGTTGAATTATCACTCTAAACCCAGTAAGTTTATATAATTAAAATATATAAAAAATTATATTTTAAGAAAGTATAAATGCCCTTCCTACCTGTATGATTACTAAGAAATGTTTCAACCTCTTTGAGTCTCAGTTTCCTATGTAAAATGGCTCTGGTCTCTTCCTTGAAAAACTGAGACAAGGGTAAAGAGAGATGATACTTAAAAACATTTAGTACAGTGAATGGTACAAATATATATCTATATATATCTATCTATATATATATATAAAATAGTGAATGGTGTGATTATATATATATATATATATATATATATATATATTGCCTAAGCTTGCCTAAGCAGGCACTTTAGACCGCTGAGCCATGTCACTGGTCCAAATGGCACAATTATATACATTCACATTTAAAGTGAACATATAAATGGGTTCTATTTTTCATTCTTTACTTCCCCATGTAAGTTTTATCAAATTCCTTTATCTCAGTAGAACCACTTCTAATGTTGTTATGAAACTGCTCTGGTAGAAATCCAGAGGCTGGGAAACAGCTTCAGATTTAAACACTGATTATAAACTTTCATTACAAACCAAAAACTACTTTTAGAAATAGATTTAAAAAGCACATAAATCTGGTTGGTGTAGGCCAAAGATGTTAGTTTTCTTCATGACTGGTTCTGCCTTTGAATATAAAAACAATACAAGTCATTACATATCATCAATAATTGATTGGAAGTTCATAATGATTCATGTCTGTGGCAAGTGAATGAGATAATGTCTATCAAGTACTCAAAGCTCGTGAAATACAAATGACGTACCCACTTCTGGATATCCTGATGTCTTTCCATGAAGTGTTGATCTCCTACAATTTAATGTTACACTCCCTAAAGCCTGGTCAGTCTTAGGTGTATTTTAGTAGAAAATAGATTTCTAGTCTCTTCCATGGAAGGATTCTCATCTATGCCTTTGAGAAAGAATATATAAAGCCATCTTAGAAATCCAGTTTGATTAAACATGAAGCATGTGGAAGCCACTGCAGACTAATCACAGTCCTTTAAAGAAAGGAGTTTTCTTTGTCTACACAATTTGAAATCTGGAGCCATGACACTGACTCCAGGAGGCACCTTATTTTCTTTAGTTTTGTGGCTTGCTTGCAGACCCAAATTACTTCCTTAGTTTATTGCAGATCAACCAACCACAGTAGAACTTCAAAAAAGAAGCTAACACCTTAGTTAAATACAAAGAAGTAACACAAGTAAAATAAGGATGGAAGCCCAAAATATTTCAAAATTCTTGTGAAAGTTTCTGATTCTTACACAATTAACTTATTCACCGCTTCAGCCACAGTTTGCATGGAACCCAAAGAGGAAGTACAACTTGCCCTAGGGCCTGACTGTTTTATACCTGACTCCATTACAATGCTTCCATAGCATCTCTTGCCCAAGAGTCCACAGTGGCTACCTTGACTTTCCACAGCTGGATCCAAAAACGTGAGTAGCTTCTCCCAGCCCTAGATCAGCTTCCTTGGGTCTGGTTCCATTCTTATATTTTCTCCTCTTGGATATCAGACATAATTTTAGTTTGAAAGCATGAGCTCATGGAAACAAAGATAATTCATATCAATTTATCAATGCATACAATTGTCTCTTCCTCTGGAAATAAGTTCCAAGACCGCAGTGGATATCTGGAATCGTGGATAGTATGGAACTCTTTATATGCTATATTTTTCTACACGTACACAGCCATAATAAAATTTAATTTGTAAATTAGGCATAAGGTTAAAAACAACTAATGTTAAAATATAGCAATTACATACTATGATAGAAGTTATTTACAAGTTATTAATTTTTTCTGGAGTTTCCACTTAACATTTTGAGACTGCAGTTGACTGTGGTTAACTGAAATGGAGAAAAGTAAAACCACATATCATGTGTGCTACTATAATAGCATAGCACAACCATGCTTGGTCATGAAAATATAATAGGGTGTACACACACACACACAAAAAAAAAAAAAAAAAACCATCAGCAAGCAGGAATCCTTGCCTTTCTCCTGCTTTGTCCATTCTTTTCACACTCGTGACACCTTCATGTGTCTGACCCCTCTCTGCAGGGAGTTGAGTGACTATGGAGAGGGAGGAGAGGACAGAGCTTCTGTGAAGCCCATAATTTGGAACTTTAAACAGAAAGGAAGAATATACACAGTCCAGCAAAAAGGAAAGAATAACTCTCCTTTATGATTCACTTTAAAATTTTAAATTCTTCATATGTGTAAGAACTGTTCATGCAAATAAGAATAAATCCTCTCAAAAAACAGTTAAGAGATGCAGCTTAGTCTAAAGATCCCAGGTTCCACTTTCCTCAATACCAAGGGTGGAGGGGAGAGAAAAGCAAAGAGATTTATGGAGAGAGAAACATTCCTGGGGGCCAAAGTTGGATGACATTTCCACAGGACCTCATATACCAGAGGTTTCCATTGAGTATTGAGTATAGTCATTGCTGTCATTCTGTGAAGTCCCATGTAAAACACATATCTTTTGAAATAGGCTAAAAATTCCCTCAAGGACAAAAACCATGCCTACTTTGTTTCTCTTTTCCCACAGAGTCTTTCACAGTAGTGGATGGCTCTCTAAGTGTACACTGGCTGTGGGGTAGACCTGGGAAGAGAAAATGAAGTTAGTCAGGTGGACTCGAGGTCTTGTCCTTGTGTAAAGATTCCACATCAGGCACCCCCTGCCCTTCCACTGGCAAGTGAGCTGACACTGCAGGGGTACCCCCACCCCTGCCCCTTTGTCACAGAGGGCTCTCTATTCTCTTTACTTGTGTTTGGGCTCAAAAGAGCCATTCCAGGAGCAGTTTGTGAAGTGTAATTGCTGCTCAGGGGATCTCCTAATGCTGTCAGCCTGGGTGAGCACTGTGTTCTTTGCACCCTGCCCCATGGAATAGAAACATGACCATCTTTCAATCCTTTTTCATCTTCTCCCACAGTAAAGATTCACCAGACTTTATTCCTCCTTATTTCTCATGATTTTTTAATTCCATTCCCAAACTGAGTGCAGTGACATACACCTATAATCCTAACACTCAGGAGGCTAAGGCAGAAGGATCATGGTGAGTTTGAGGCCAGGCAGGGTTACACAATGAGTTCAAGTCCAGCCTGAGCTACTTAGGGAGACCTTCTCTCTAAAACAAAAACAAAGTAGTATCCCTTCCAAGATCTTCATCCCCACCACTGTTTCATCCAGGTCATTGACCTCATACCCAGCCTTCCCCCAGTCTCTAACCTGATCTGCCTTTGTACCTGGGTCTAGCCTTCCATCCTCTGGACCCGGAGTAGTATTGCAAAGCATAGATGTGGTTGCCTCACCTCTCGCCAAACTTTCTTTAATGTTTTCATGCTGTTGTGAAGATAACATCCAACTGCACCTGGACTGCGAGACTCAAGGCCCTTCTCAGTATCATTCCTGACTCCTGTGCCTCACTCCTCACTGCCTGGGCTTCCTCTCTACCCGGTCTCTCTCACACATCGTCACCTCTCCACCATGCCCACCCTGCCCCACTCAAGCCCTCTCCAAATCTGCTTTCTGACTTGCTTATGGGTCTTTTGTGTCAGACTTTGGAAACTGTCCATTTGCCTCCCAGACTTCCCACCAGACTTCACAGTCCTGTCAGGGAAGAGTTTTATCTTATCTTTGTACAAAATGGCAGCTTCAAAAATATTAGACACAAATAAATGGCTACTTCAGTAAATTGCTGAGATTTTGAGTTCACTGTTAACTTGTTTAATGTGATCTGGCATTAAGTATTTATAAGATGCTAGATTCTATTTTAAGGTCATTAATCATAAAAAGTCAATTTAGCCTAAGAAGTAAGTAGATACTCTTACATCCTTATTGTATAACTAAGGAAACTGAGTCACTAAGAGACTCCTAATGCCGAATGTCATTCAGGTTGTAAGTCATTGACTGAAAGGAGATTTGACTGAAAGCCAGTCCTGTGGAGTAAGCCCTAGGTTGTCCTCAGGGGCACAGATACACTTAAACAGCTTATCACTGAGGCATGGCTCTGTATAACTAGACAGCCGAGCAGAGAATTGGAAAAGGCCCCTGACAGCAAGAGAAGAAAACACCTTGAATAATAAGTAGAAGAGTTGGAAGGGTCTTAGCTTGGTATTTCTGTAACCAAGCTTATCTATAACCACTGACAGCATCAGCTATGTATACCTGGAAGGTCTGAGAGGATAGAGAATATTCAAGAAGATAGAAGTAGGGCACACACTGTTTTATGTACTGAGGGTGCTGAAAATAGGTAAGCATAGATTTTTCAAGGAACCCACAGCCTTGTGAAACAAACAAACTTCAACGCATCAGCTTAGGTTTTTAGGTACGGTTCAATGTTAGGTTAGAACTGCCTCCTTCTGGGCTTTAGAAGAAAGTTAATTCAAGTTAGTCACTAAGAATGTGACTGAGTATGTATCTGAGAATGCACGTTGAGGAAAGCAACAATAAAGCCACTGGGGTGAATTTCTGGCTTTATTGAATGTTAGTCACAAGAATAGCAAACAAGTAAGTTAAAATAGACTATGGTTCACAGTGTAATCGAGAAATGTCTATCCTCCTTCGTGTAATGAACGCCAACTTCGTGGAGGGCTTTGTTTTCATATTTATTTATTTATTTATTTATTTATTTATTTGCTTACTTATTTATTTTGGTACTGGAGATTGAATTCAGGACCTGGTACTTGCTAGGCAGGCCTTTATGCCACTGAGCTATGGCCCTGACCCCTCAACTTTGTGTTCTTGAAAGCCTGGCTCACACCAGCTAGTGTGGTGTCAGGTGCTTAGCTAGCCTGAGTGTCAGGTAAAGAAGCACTAATCATCAGGGACACAGATCTCTGGTGTCTTGTGTAGGTTTAAAGAGCATGGACAACACAGGCTTTCCTTTTCCCTACTCTCCCTACAATGAGCTAAGTGAATTCTAGTTCCTGGCTTACTCAGGGCCCTGACATCCCAAGGTTTTTTGTAGGACACTTTGAAACACAATGCTTCGCTAAGCTAAGGACAGGGCTGGGGAGAATGATGAGGAGCTGTTTCAGAACAGATGTCAACACAGCCTTTTAATCCATGCTGAGAACCATCAAACACAAGCCCTGTGCCTGCCAGGCAGAGTGACTGAGGCACAGACTCCTAAGCACGGAACAGAGAACCCGCCTCTGGGAAGCTTTCCAGCCTGCAAACAAATGAGCCAAAATGGAACCCTAGCCTTTGCTCATTCTTTAAGAGTGTGGAGTGGGGGTTCAGGCAAGCTTGAAGTTTAATTAAGGATGACAGCTGGTGCAGCTGGTCAAACGGCTCTGTGCTCCATCCATGCCACAAGTTGCTTGCTGCACTTCATTTTTCTCCCCAAGTTCCTGTTACCCTTCACCACTGCCTACATGCTGTTTTGTGCACTCGCAGTGTGGCATGACTATATTCTCAAAGATAAAGAGTCCAGGAGGGAACCACAGGCAGAAACTAAACTTTAAGGAAACTGAAAGCCTGGGCCAATATGGTGTCCACACTTGAGATGCCCAGCACACTGTCCTCCTGTTTAAGTGTAACCACTCATAAGAGCAATGAAATGCTGATGACCCTGGGGCTTTTAATGCCCAGAGAGAACAGTCAGATATAATATTAGTACATTACCTATCAGTGGTCTTCCATCAGCATGGTTAATCATTGCAGAGACTAGGGAAGCTCCTGACACTTCTCTAAGCAAACCAGACACAGGTAGGAAAGAAAGGTGACTTACAATCACACAACCTCAGGGTAAGGGCATATTATCTAATCCTTGGAGCCATGAAGGCTTATATATTAAAGTGAACATATTTAAACAGTTTTACTATAAACTAGACATGAAAGCATGGATCATTCAATTGATTAGCCCAAAAGAACCTTATGAAGCACGAATAGGAATTGCAGGTTGAATCGAAATTCTCTAAATCATATACTCTAATGAAACTGAGGAGAGAGAAATGATCAAACCCTACCCTTTCTTTTTCCTGTTCTGGAGACATAAAATACAGGGTAGGCCAGAATGGCATTTTAAAAATCTCTCAGATCTCCTGAGATGGCATCATATTTTTGGAGACTAAAGCTGGACATCCTGTTTAGGGCATAAAGAGTTTAGGGATATGCTTCATCACCAGTGTATAGTACTTGTCATGATGCTGTGTGCTCTAAACACTTTGTAGGTGTGAGGCTGTGTTCTGCATCACCAGCTGTTTGCTTGCCCGAGTCGCACACAAATGAGCTAATTACCTACCATGAGAACAGACTGTGAAAACAAAACACAGGCTATGATCCTCCTTGTGGTGCTGTTCTACCTGGGTTAAATAGTTTTTTTTTTTTTTTTTTTAATTTTATTTATTTTTTTTTTCTTGTTTCAGAACTTTTGTTTGTTTATTCACTCATTTTTATGGCTGGCTCAGCCCGCCCCGAGGGCAGGGCTGGCGCAGCATGTGGTGCCAGGGATCGAACCACGGTCCCTGAAGCTGCCCAAGCTTTCCCAAGCGGGCGCTTTAGACCACTGAGCCATCCCACTGGGCCCCGGTTAAACAGTTTTAATAAAAACAAGTAGAAGAATGCCTGTGATGCCACAATTCTAGGACAATGGAATTGTTAGAATTCCTGACTAAACTGTCTTTGATTAGGAAAGTATTAGAACAAGGACCAACCAGACAGCTCAGATTAAAGCTCCTGCTTAGGCAGATGCAGGGACTGGAGCTTGATCCCCAGCCTGCCATTCCAGCCCTGCTCCCAGGGCATGCTGAGAGGGCAATTAAGACTGGGCGTGGTGGTACCCGCCTGAAATCCCTGCACTTGAGCAGCTGAAAACAGGAGAATCGCTATGAGTTCAATCTGTGTAGTGAGACCCTGTACTAAATACACTTAAAAAAAAAAGAAAGAAAGAAAGCACTAGAACAGAAAAGTCCTCTCTTATCTTCTTAGAAGAAAAGTAAATCACAGAAAAAGTACTTTAAAAATGTGAGTCAGCCATGGCTAATAATCTTTAGGCTTGGCATGCCCATTCCTGGCTTAATGCTTTAATTCTTGCTTTTAAATTTGTAATAAATAAAAATTATGGGTGGATCCAACAGGTAGACCATCATCTTAATTTTTGAGAGCATTAGCAATGGGAGGAGATGGAGAAGACAGAAGCCCTTGGAAATTAAAAGGAACTGAGAGATGAACAATCCCATCACCTTCACTTTCTAGTGGAAGTATTTGTTAGAGAAGTTATGTTTCTCAGTAGCAGAAATTCTAGCTTTTAAATCAGAACCTCTTGGAAACAGCTTCACCCATCTTGGCATGTGGGATTAGCTGCAGGTGGCTCTGGCCTATGTCCCTCATCTCTGTGACCCTCATAGTCAAAGACTGGCTTGCAAGACAATTGCATACTGTACTCCTATGGCAGACAGAGCATCATGAAACTGGATTGTTAAGATCCTGAGGAGAAAGAGTTTCATCTTCTGTTTCTTTGAATCTTTCTTGATATGAAACATGGCATGAGTATAATATTTAAATATTTGCTGATCAAAATCAATTTTGGTGATCGAATATATTGTTATTGTGGAGAAAAAAATGTGTAACATTTTTATCAGTACTAAGAACAGTGTAGAGTTAAGTGCACACACTTGGAAGACAGTCTGCCTAGGTGTGAATCTGTCTCAGTCAAATATAACAGTCAAGCAGGCGATCCAACCTCTTTGTGCCTTACCTTTGACTATAAACTAGAAAATCTTATTCCCAGTCTTTTGAGGGTGGTATTAAGGATTAAATGAGTTCATATGTGAAAAGCACTTAGAATACTGCCTGGCACAGAATCTGTGCTCACTCTGTCTTTTCTGCTGCTAGTTAGTATAGAAAAAGGTCTCTAACCATTGAAGAGAAGTGTCCCAGAGCAGGGAGTAATGTTATGATGGTAACTTATAAGGGTTAACTGTCTGTAACAAATGACAGAGATTTTTATGAGGATCAACAGTTCTTACCAGGATATTTATTTCTTCAGAGTTATACTTATATAGCTTTTAATCCCCCCTACTGCCTTTTTGTGTACTATGATATCTAGTTCTTTAAAAATAAGTGGCTTCCCTGTGTCAGTTGCTGTGGCCTGGTGTGGCATTCCGGATGTGTCCACTGCTGTCACAGATGACTGTGGGTGTCCTGTGGCCATACTCAGACCTGGGTGCAGATGGGCCTCCTCTTCCTGGCCCTTCTCCCACAGAGCTGTGTGGGCATCTTCTTCCATCTCTACCACCAACCTTCATTCCAGTGGATACTGAATTCTTGGCTACTAATCTCTTGAGACTTGGGGGTTTCTACTTCTCATCATTTGGAATCCATCTTAAAATACATCTCAAGTGGAATGAAAGAAAATGACCTTTGCACATTCTAGTTCATTCATGCAACCTTCACTGGCATTCATACCATTTTCACCTCCGGGAGGTTACTGGGGGACTGATTCCTGATTGATTTGCATAGGTGTCCTCACTATGGTTTTCTTTCCACAGTATATTCCACCAGACCTCTGCATCTGCAGTTTTGTTCTGGAACAATCCCTCTCTGTCAGAGCCCTTCAGGAAATGCTTGCCAACGCAGGAGAAAATGGTGGAGATGGGGTGAGTACCTGAATTATGTCCTGACTTGGGTTTGTGATACACCACAGCCCAGAAGCACATTTTGTTTCCTCATATTTGCAGTTGGGAACTAGAAAATCTTAGTCTTCTGGAAAATTTCCCAAGGAGATAGTAAAGCTTTCTCCATATTCAGGTTCCTCTGATTCAGAGCTCTAATGCTTCTGCCTTTGGACAGACCAGCAACTCCAAGAGATGGATGAGCACATTGCTGATACTGCTGAACTGGGCACAGGGCACCAAACCTAGCCCCAGCCCTTCTACCCAGGATCCACCAGGCTGTACAGAGGCTGTGAGGGGCTTTGAATTAACGCTGTACTGGAGGCAGCTTCTTTTGTCATGGGAAAATCTCAGTGGAGATTTACGCCTGTCTCCAAAGAACACAGCCGTTACAACACTTTGTAGAAGATTGTCTATAGAACTTAGACTTTACCACATGACCCAAATTCAGCAAATTCACCTATGATAAGCAAATGCAGAGCTCCAACAAATTTCTGTTCTGAGGAAAAGTGTTTAACTGGAGGACTGTGCTCCATATCCCTGCTTTACAAAGTCCCCAGCAAGACTTTTACTGGATATTTTAGTTCAGTTTTAGATTGTTCATTCCCTAATGACCACATTTGTTTGTATCTACATATTTAGTCATCAAATACTTTTAAATTTCCTGCCCAAATACGTCAAACCCAACCTCCCTTCTCCATCCTATCCACTCCTACATAATCTATTAGATGATATCACTCGACTTCTATAAATATCCCCTTCCTCCAGTTAAATAAGAATTAAGATCTTCTTTTCAACATACCAATCTAATTGGTAACATCCCTGTTTTAAAATCTTTTGTCTCCCCATTAGTTGAGGTCAACTCCAAATGCCCCCCAGAATTTGGTGAGCTCTGTTACCTCTCACTGCGTCCCACTCTGTACTCTGTGTCCCAGCCACATTGAATTCCTTTCCCTTACCAGTTCTTTTTTTGCCTGTGATCCTGCTTATCAGTCATTTCCTCCACAGGGAACAGCTTTCTTTCTCCCCTCACTTCCCTTGGGTAATCTCTCCTTATCCTTCAAGGAGCCAGTTTAGATAAGAGAGCAGCTGAAAAGCTTGCAAGGACCCTGTAAGTCTAACCCTTAGTGTGGGCAGCACTGAGGGCTTTTTCTACCAGGGTGCTTATCTGCACCTCTGCACTATAAACAGCAAGTTGCATTTTCCTTCTACTTTGGGGAATACTTTGCCTGCAGCTGGGAACTGTGTACAGTTACCAGCTGGCATAGTTGACTTGCATGAACTCATGCACAACCCAGAAGTGTTTCTTTATGGTAAAAGAGATAAAAACCACGGAATCAATAGAATCAATGTTATGTTTCAGTTATTTGTAGCTCCTGATGTGATTTCGGCAATCTTTCCTCTCTTCAAGCCGGGGTATTCTCCCTTATAAAATTAACTATATCTGTGGGCTCCTAAATACTTCAGATTTGTAGCCTGTCACTCCTTTCATTGAGAACAATACGCCTTAGCCAGCTGCCTGGGGGTAGCTTTTCTTTGTCCATTAGAGCATTAACACAGGTCAGATTTTTGTTCACTTAATGGTGAACAAAATGGGTTCATCAGTATGGGTTCATCTCCCATTTCCTTGCATATCCGACAGCAATCTCTGTTTCCTGTGCATCCTCAAACATTCCCTATTTAATGAAAGAACTTTTAACTGTTTACATTTTTTCCAAAACTCATAATACATAACAATCTTTGGTAAGGGAGATTTGGTTGATTTTAAATTTTACCAGTCTCAGTATAAAGTAGGACCTGCTAGACTCTGTCTATTTATGGCCCCAGGACAAAAATTGGGAAGTCAAAGAGGTACTATGTCAACTGTAGAATTATCCTTGAGTATTGTCATATCCTGTTTTTTTCAAGATGTGTATTTAAAAAAAAAAAATCATTGTTTATGATTTAGCCTAAGTGTTTCAAAGAGTCCTCTGTATGAAAAAGTAAACTTACTCAGGAGCTAGCTCCATGGTATAAGCATCTGCCTGGAAAGCATGAGGTCCTGAGTTTGAGCCCCCGTACCACAAAAAAAAAGAAGGAAGAAAATAAAAAGTAAATTTAACAGTTGTTTTTCTTTCTTACCAGTAACTTAAATAATAATCTTAACTTGACTCATCTTTTAAAATGTAATAACTCAGTTTCCAAAGAGAATGGAAAATAAACTTATTCAAATTAAACTCCTAGCATTAGGACATATGAGTTAAGCCCTGCTTCCATAAAGATCCACACTTCAGCAGAAGTTGACTCAATATCGTTGTATGATATAAGGCCCATCAACAATTTACAACAGTCACACACCAGTTCCCTTAAGCCTAGTGGGGGATTCTACTCTTTTTGAAATGCCACATCCAAAATAAATGATCCATGACATTTTCACTAACTATATACTGGTTAATAATAATCACCATGTGCCCTCACACTCAAATTTCCTTCACATCACATTGCTTTTTCGTGTTATTTTATCAAAGATAAAAGAAACCCAATAATTGTTTTCCATCATGGCCCATGCATTACCTACTAGAGGTCTTCAAGAGGGGAGGAAGAGACTTGAACGGTTGAGTGCTGCTGGAAATGGCACTCCCCAAAGCGCTGTGCTACCCACTGTTGGCACCGTGAAGTAGCGCCAGAATGGAAGCTTCGGACATGGAGCCCTTGTGACAGCCTCACACAGTTCTGTCTGGGCTTTCTGTCATTGGCAGGAGAATTTCTACTTTAATATCATCTTTTGAGTCTGATTGTACTGAAAACATCATATCATAGTGATACCTGTGCACTGGTATTCACAGCAGCACGATTTGTAATAGCCAAATCTTGGGAACAACCAAAATGTCCACCATATGAAGAATGGTTGAAAAAGATGTGATATGTTCATACAATGAAATATTACTCAGCTATAAAGCATGATAAACTTTTGCTTTTCTGAAATGGCTACTGTGCACATTTACTGTTCAAACTTAATGGCCAAAGGTGCTATTCAGCAGAGAAGAAAAAGAAGAAGAGAGGAGAAATCACAAAGTAAGCTAACAAAACAGACTCAATGGTTCTCTGGAGAGCTTGGGGATGTGTGAGCCAGGCAATGCCTCTCTTGCATGCCATTCTGTTCAGTTTAGAAATAACCAGTTACTGCTTTTAAATAAGTATTACTCTCACTAATGATCATGACTGCCATGGAACAGGGTGCTTTGAAGTATGTAATTTTTCCTTGCCGGTCATATATTAGCCCTTGCCTGGCGGATCCGTTCACTGTGTAGCAAGTGCACATCTTTAAAAAACGACTTCTGCTGTTTGTTCACCCACACGACAGAAGGATTTACAATGCTGCAGCAATTTTAATGGCTAACAAAGAAAACAAAGGTACCCAGCCAAATTTAACAGCATAGAATTTTTTTACAATCAGAATTTCATAGCTGCAGCCAGCAGGATAGGGCAGCCAGCTTTATTCTGAAAAGAAGAATAATGAGGAAGAAAACCTGGAGGCAGCGAGGCTTGGTGCCTCTCAGAGCCTGCACTAGCTAAGCTCATACTTGGATCACTTTAACCCTGGTCTAATCCCATCTAATTTAATTCTGGGGGAAATAGCCAACGGATAGATACTTGGCACTGTGGCTGGAACTGAAGTAGAATCCTTGCATAAAAACGTGAAAGTTTCTGCTTCCAACATTTCTGCTGGAAGGATCTACAGTGGATAGATCTGTGAGCCTCCAGCACAGTGTGAGCTGAAGGTAGGCAGCTGTTTCTGTCTAAGCCAGTGGTGCTGAACCAATGGCTCACATGACATTTGCTTTTCCTTTAAAACAAAAGATGTTGTCTTTTCCTAAACTAAAACTCCTCAGCTTAAAAGTTTAATTGCAGTGTTGGCACTTTAGAATACATAAGTGGATTTTGGGTTGCAGTTTGAGCACTCATCTCTAACAGGTCCACGACCATCACTGCTTAAAGCTTGCAATCTCCATCACATTATAAAAACAACTCTGAATTTACAGTGACCAGAATTTATGGTGAGAAGGGCTCTCCTTGAAGTCAGGTAGCTAGGTTTTTCAGGCCATCCGACAGTGAGTTGTGTGACCTCAGGGGAAAGTTCTTTCTCTTTACTATATCTTACTTTCCACATTTTAAAAAAGCAACCTGCCTCATAGGATTATGTGACAATTAAGTGAGATCAGAGTCTACACCTGCCTATGAGTATGGAAATAAATACTGACAACTCTTCTTCTCCGGCACACTTCCTCCTGTCTCGGATCCTTCAGGATTATTCAGATTGCTTCACAGGAAGGAGAGTTCCATGCTATACGACCAGGTGCCTATGAAATCCAAAGCTATGTACCTCTGAAAGGGTTTTGTCCTGACTTTGCATGCTTCTGAAAATCAACGGTCTTGGTTAACACTTACCTCCCGTACTCTTCATAAGCGTTCTGGTTCTCTCAGAAGTTGACTTCATCAATGTCAAAGCCTTAACAATTTAAATGAGAGATGAAATATATAGAAAAAATAAAATAGTGTTGTGCTTACCACATCAATGGCATATCCATATAGCTTTATCCATATCCAGAAAACATAAGATCATACCTGACTTTAGATGCTAAAAATGTGATAAGCAAGTACTGGACACACCCTTCTAGCCTTGAATGAAAACATGTGGCTGGCTGGAATAGATACTATTTCTGCAAGAATCCTTCTCACTGAGAGCTCCTTCTTTATTTTCCCATGTTACTTGAGTAATACTATTAATTTTATTTTATTTTTATTTTTTATTAATGTTTATTTTTATTTATTTATTTTGTATTTTATTTCGCTATTTTGTTTGTTTGTTTGTTTGTTTGTTTGCTTGTTTATTGCAGGACCGGGGTTTGAACTCACAACCTTGCACTTGCACTTGCCAGGCAGGCACTTGTGCCACAGAGCTATTTCCCCAGCCCCAGTACTATTAATTTTAAAGCAAGCTTCAGGCTTCTTTCATTTTCCTTTCTCCTTAAGGTAGGAAATGCTACCCACAGGCAATAGTTGTGGAGAATGATGTGCTGAGGATGACGTGCCCATCAGAAAGCTAAGGCTTGTTTTCTGCTATGATTGGAACTTATAGGTGGTCAATGAAATATGAATATATTTATGCTTTACTCATGTAAAGGTCCTTAAAGTGCATGCCATGATATACAGTAGTATTTTGGCTCATGAACTTAATTTGTTTTATGATTTTGGAAGAGATAGTAGCACTCCTGCTTGTGTGGGAAAGATTGCCATGGTTGTATTCACCACCTGATGCAGACTTTGCAAACAAAAACAAAATCTTGCCAGATTCTTCTGTTCACCAGCCAATTTTTTACAAACAAAAATGCTCATGAACTGAGGCACCATTGTACTTGTGAGCAAGTTCTTAGCTTGCAGTTAAGTTCAGGAGATCTATCATCCAGTAAAGTCACAGAAAATTTAGTAGCAGGGGGCAACCTCATTTTAAAAGTGGCCTACAAAAGATGAATCCTCACTGACAAGGATGGATAATGAACAAGGCAAAGCAGATAGATGCTCAGGAGAGGATCTAGAATGCCTCATTTTAAGTCTGAATCTGGCTCTGCCCAGACCTAGAAATCTTGTGCAAAGTCATTAACCAGAATGAAGAAAGTTAATAGCATATTTGCCTCTTTCTTTCTGAGTCCCTGGTTCTCACAAGCATTTCTGCAAGAAGAGTACACCTATAGGTCAGATTAGCCTGTTAGTCTAATGTCTGCCCTATATAATTATTTAAAAAACCCTCAATGATAATGAATTCAGGTATAAGCATGAGAAAAGATCAAGACTGATGAAAGAACTGTGTAGATAATTTAACCTCAGCCTCACTTATAATTTTTTAGAATATTGTACATTTAAAAGAGAAATTATTTGATGATCAACTCTAAAAGTAGACATTTATTACACTTTCAGAGTAGTTCATGAAATTTTCCTTGGAGACAGAGTACAGAGTCACTTATGCTTCTACAAGGGTATGAATCCTAGGTCTTGCCTATGTATCACTGAAACCCTATAGATTAGCTAGGACACATCAGAGCAGTCATGCTAGGGTTAATGTCTAAACCTCCCTTGTATTGGTTGGTAAAATGTGACTGCCTCAGATGTCTAAGAACTGCTTTTGTGTCCTTGCTCAGGAACCTTGCCACCCACAAAGTACCAATGCCTTTTCATGTTAATCTGGGAACACTCCCCTTGCATACCACTCCTTTGGTAAGAGTAGGATACCATGTCATTAAATTCATCCTATGCTTGACATGACCTTGTTTCTTTGAAAAGAAAGAAAAATAGTTTTCTGACTTTGGAATGCTACCCCCAACCTTTTTTTTTTTTTTTTTTTTTTTTTGGTAAGGGGGATTAGTCATCATACCTTTGTGTTCATAAAAGGACAAACAAATCTCTTTGGTAAAATTGCTCTTACATGCAAAAGTTTGACAAAACCCTTTCTGTAAAATCTACCCTGCATCAGAGTTTACAGGTTTAATCATTGGAGGCAGCTTGCCATAGAGGTAGAACATTCCAGAAGGTTTAGGTTTGGTGCCAGCATTTGACCAATAGGAAACAAACTCAAGCAAATTTCATAGATTCTTGGTTTTTGTTTCACTGTCTTTAAATGAGGACATCATGTTGATGCAACGGTCCTTTCTCCCTGTCTGTGAGGGCTACAATCTACCTGGTGCAAATGGGGAAAGGTCATCACCCTCCCTCCCCTCCTGTGTCTCAAGGCACCACGTAGCTATGAAAATGTTAACCTGCTTAGATCAGCCCTGGCCCTTGAGAGTTGGGCTCCCATGTATTTAAGTAGAATTAATGTGCTTCTGGTTTTGTATGACGAAGAGAATTTTCCAAAGTCCATGCAGGACAGCAGTGCTAAAACACTAAGTGCTGATTATGTGTAACTTCAATTTTCTGAGGCCTGATTTTCCTATAATAACCCTATAGTATCTTGTGGAGGGAAAAACATTTTTTCCTTGAAAAGCCAACTATTATTTTGAGAAGTTGAATGTCTTTATAAATGAGAGGTCTTCAAACTAAGGTTTCACTGTATTTTTTTCACAGACTAAATTTTTATTAACAATATTTTTTTCATTTCCCTTTGTTTCCTCATGCTTACTAAGTTAATTCTCAAATTACACCATTATTTTAGGGTTTTACTACTAATATAATGATTATTAATGCTTCTTTGATAAGGCGATGTTTTTGAAGATGTGAGCTGTTAACTCACATTTCATTTTTTGGACTAGTGCTTTGATGATAAGGTTTTTAACTAAAATATGCCATTTTGAACTACCTTTGGGTAAATTTAAAAAGTGCCTTGATATTAGAAAAATGTGATTGATTGATTGATTACAGTATTTCTAAGAAAGAAAAATCCTTACTTGCTATGGGTGGATTTCCTAATACATAATTACAAAAAAAAAAAAAAAAAAAAAAAAAAAAAAAAAAAAAAAGGCTGTAGTCAGATTTTGACCTCGGCACATTACTTTCTTTAATTTATTTATTATTTCTGCACTTTACTAAGAGAGATGAACCAACTTTGCATCTTATGCCACAATTAAATTGTAGTGAAGAAAAAATATTTACTGGATAGGAAATCCACCTCTTTTATTGTCAGTAATTTGTTTTTCCCTATGGTAAACATCAGTAGATTCCTCTAATAAGTTGAAAGCTTTAAGACAGACCTACTTCCACACCCTAAAATACCCACTTACTGTTTTGTTTTGATTTTGCTAGCTCAGTGACCTCTCCGAATGGGTATGTTATTCACGGCTTTCATGTGCGTGTACTTTGCATGGACACATGACCCTAGCAGTATTTGTGATGAACTTGGCCTTTCACTTGCGAGCATCCAGACCATTTCCATTCTCTGTGCCTATGCAGTTAAAACAAAAAACCCACTCCTGCACCTCACACTTCAATTTCGCAGCATCAGAAGTGGCTGCACACTTTGAAGACTGTTGCCGGGCAGCTGGTGTTACCACCGCTCTGCGGCTAAGGGAATGCTTGCCCGCGGTCTCCTTTTTTCTTTCTTCTTCAAGACTGGAAGTTAGTTCCAAAGCTTTTCTTTTTCTTCCTGGTGTGGCTTAGATGGCCCATGGCCTTAGGTGTCCCCTTGGTAAAAGGATAGAGTGTGCAGCCTTGCCTTCATCCAAGCTTCTTGATGCTTCAGACCTCTTTCAGAGCTATTATGCAATTCCATCAGGCTGGAATTCATAATAAGATGGAAAAAGCTAGTTTGATACATTTTGTTCTCATGAAATAGCCCCAAAGTGAACCAACAGAAGAACTAAATGTTAATATCAACAATTAAGAGTAACTATTAAAGTTAACTAGCTTTTTACATTTCTCCATACCCCATGGGAGCTTTTTCAAGTGAAAGAACCCACAGAATGGGCTGAGCCCCTGCCAGACCTTCTCCTTCCTGACTGTCACGCTGCAGCTTTCGTGTAATTGCCTTTCCTTGTGGATCTGACTTACCCTGAAGGCTGCACCTCATGTTTAAGCCCAGTCTGCCTGTGTGATCCTGACGTTGTCTTGCAGATGCGTTGGCATTTAGCTGAGCCAGTGTTAACCACAACCTCGGAGCCCTTTCACTCTTTCGTGGTCGTGGCAATGCCCTGCTAGAATAGTTGTGTCATAGCCACTTTTTACTCATCTCCGGAAGCTCGAGCTTCTCCCCTGTGGTAGACTAAAGGCATTCATGTTTGTTTTTGTTTTGTTTTGTTTTTTAATTTCATCTGCAAAATGTTCTAATATATCTGTTAAGGTTCTGAGAAGGATGGGAGCAGTTTGGCTCTCTAAGCTTTCTCCAGTACATAATATATAGGAAAAATAGTTAAATTTTTCACTACAGATGTTTTGATGGTAAATCTTGCCTAGAAAACATTAAATGGTTGGGAGGCAAAGCAACAAGGGCTTATAAAAATAGACTTCAGTTGAATTTTTAGTAATATATTTTAATCTTAAATTGTAAACATTTGGATTTAAAGAATTTTTTGGGGGGGGAAACTTACTTACTTATTACCAGTAAAGCACATCTGGAATTCAAAAAACCCTAGGGGACTGGAAACCCTCTAGTTTATCTACTTGACTTTTTCTTTGATTATGTAATTCACTTTTAGTAACTACTAGAGTTTAAATTATATATTTCTAGGGAGCACTGAATGAACTAAAGAAAACTCCAACTTTATTCCATTTTGTGAAGCATTAATAAAAGCACCAATGTGGATATCTTATGAAAGAAAGATCAGCCCCAGTGAGTCCTTGATCTTGACCTTGTCATTTCAATCCTCATTCAGTGAAACCCTGTAACTAGCACAACTTCGCCCCTGCTCCCAACTGTCACTGTCTGGATTCAGAATGTAAGTGTCTGAACCAACGAAGTTGAATTGATGGGGAAAAAAGAATAAGGACAGGAAGATTGAGGAGATTTGTGGTATAGAAATTAATCCTGCTCTGCAGAGAACTGGAAAGTTCGACAGTATGCATATTAGAGACACACGCAAGCAGATTCCACCTTCAGAAATTCACAAACACCCTGAGCTGGTTGATAGAAACAACTCTATTTTGAATTATTAAAATCAGCTTTCCTTCAATCAGTTAGCACGTTTGAATTGAACTTGTAAGCCAAATGTACTGCTCAGTATATAGGCTTGCTTTTTTATATTACTTTAGAATTTTAAAGAAATTAAATAATCACTGGATGCACATAATTATTTGTGAATACTTTTAACAATGTTAAATCTGTATAAATAAAAATCTGATTTTAGCTCAAGCTTTTGACTAACGTATAATAAATGCCAAACTACACACTTGATAGGTGTGTTTCAGTAAATTAACTGCACAAGACTTTTCACATTTAAAGTGATGCATTAGTATTGAATTGTAGTATTTGACCTGATGGGAATTAGTACAGAAACTTGAAACAATTTTTGTTATGTACAACTCAGTTATTTTTTATTAAAACACAAAATCAGCTTTCAGAGTATGGTCTCAGGTTATCCACTGTACAGAACTCCAGTTCCTTCTCTCCTGTCCTGTCTTTTCCCATGGCACAAATCCCTTGTGAATGTCTCCGTGTCCCCCCTTGACTGGAAGTATTTAGACCATGTGTTTTCCTTCTAAATCTACTGTTTTCATACACACAATTTTTATTAGTTTTTTTCTAGATTAAGCTTTGCCCAGGCAACAGGAATTGATAAGTTTACAATGCTGAATCTGTGGCCCTAATAGATCTAATACCATTCAGTTTCTTACTTCATCTAGTTTTTCTGCTTGTAGGAATTTGAAATACTCTTCAGCCTGCCACTTCCTCTCCATGCTTGTCTGTTGGCCCATTATGAATGCACCGACATGTACGTTTTTCTAAATATATTAGCTTTATTTTAATATGCTTGACAAATTTTGGTATATTCTTTTTTGTACATAATAGATATCACTCAACCCTTGGAAAGGCAAGTATGTCCAAACATATTTCCTTATATAAAAGAAATCTATTTATGTCCATCTTTTTATTTGGTTCATGGGTCCCTGCTACTAAAATGGAATTCTGACAGGAGAAAAAGCGTCTTATTTCGATTTCTTATGCTAACCTATGTTTTGAACACACCTTTTGCTTCAATCTCTTCTGCAGAGTGATAGCCCAATTGCTTTATTTATTAGCTGTGCCACAGCAGCCGAGAGCTTTCTGTATTTCACACTGCACCATGTTTCATTTAATAAAAGTTACTTTAATTTATCTTCAAGTTCTACCACAAGACAGAGGTGCACACCACTCAGCCCTAGGTGATCCTGTTTTTAACATACATACATCTTTTTTTTTTCAATTTTTTATTGTTTAAATTTAACAATAGTTATATTACATATTTTCATCATCAGATCAGTTTAGATTAATACATATAGGTATATAAGATTGACCAAACAATTAAACATTAACTTTTCTAAATCCACATACATACATCTAATACCTCTTTAATGCAAAAGACTTCTGTACCTATAAGATCTGCTTAAATGAACAAACCTGATCTAAAAGAGTCTCAGGTCAAATCCAGTTTTTCCTTACAAATCCCAGTGCGCTTCTAAGAAGAAAAATGCTGAGTCAGGTACATGCCAGCCTTAGTGTTCTCAAAGCTTCCTGAAACAAGATCCAGCTGACTTCAGAGCAACCAGTTTGTACCTTGCAAGACCATATACACTGGTCTGTCCCAGATCAAGTTCCTGCAGTTTTGCAGGCTGGCTTCATTTAAAAAAAAAAAAAAAAAGACCACAATAGTAAACACCTGTGTCATCAAGTCAACAAAATCAATGTCAAGAGCAAAACATTTTTCCAGTGTTCTCCTGTCTTCAAAATATTCTATTCTTGCTTTATAACCTAGTGAGAGCACAATATCTTCAATGTAGGCCTATTATAATTTGAATGACAAATCACTGCTATAAGGCAATACTGGAAATCCACTAGCTTTCCCATGGCTGAGTCAAAGACCTCAATACACACAACTTAAAGGAAAGGAGGCTTTTTTGCCTCACAGTTTCATAGAATTCAGTCTGCAGGAGGCTGACTCCAAGGTAGGAGCATCGTGACAGATGGGTGAGGTAGCTCAAAGCTGCTCAGTTCATGCAGTGGGGAATCTGAACAGAGGAGCAGTACCAAAGAGGAAGGCATCAGAAACAACACAGAGTGCCCAAAGTCATGCCCCCAAGGTCCACCCCAACACACACAGGTGTGGAACACTACCCTCCTAGGGAGGACCCAACCTCATCAAACTGACAATTAAGCTTCAACATCACATACAGCATTATAGTGACAGCTTCATAAAGCACATCTTTCCTCTCCGGCTTTAGTACCATCTTAACATTCATTATCTTGAAATACATTCTAGAATCATTTTCTCTTGAAAATCATTTCTACTTAAAACTCTTCCTGCTTAGACCAAAGAAGAATGTGTTAAGTTTTTTGCATTGTCTCTGACATGTTTGTACAATGAGAAAATATAGGCCTTTCTTAATTTTTCTGTCACAAGACATTGGATGACTCTAACATCCCTGGTTTCATCTGAAAAAGAATAATAAGCAGGGCAAACTCTGGCAGTAGGACTGTGTGTCTCATTGCCTCTGCTATCAACAATCTCAGGAAAAACCCAGCGGGCATAAGGTTAAGGGAGAAACTGGTGTGATAGCAGAAGGAAGCGATTTAAATCACCTTAGTGAAAGATGATGACTCTAAATATACCTCTAACCTCCCTTCTTTCCTTGCCTAGCCTAAATATGAAAGCCTACTAAACTATTTTTGCTAATAGAGTTCCTGTGGTCCATGATTATACTGTACTGTGCTATTCTTCCTCCATACATTTTTTTTTTTTTTTTTCAGGGCCAGGGTTTGAACTCATGACCTTGCACTTGCCAGGCAGGCACTTGTGCCATGGAGCTATCTCCCCAACCCCTTTATACATTTATTGTATAAGCACTTACATAATGCCTACTGCATGTCCTATCCAACTTCTGGTTTTGTGGCACAGTTTCAGGGGTGTCAGGGTTTTTTTCCTTGATTGGTTAGGTTGTATATACATACAGCTGTGAATACAACTTGGCTTCTGGGAGAGGATGTCATAACCAAATTCACACCATCTGTCCTAGCTCAGGTCAGTCAGTCCGTCCCTTTACCTACCTTTCTCACTGACCATCATGTCAGAGCACTTTGCTTAGATAATGTGTTTGTTTCTTGAGATTTCCTAAGGTCATTTTAAGTCAGCCTTGACCCCTCCCTGGGAAAAGAGCTGAGACCCATTTGCTGCACTGGCTTGCTTGTGAATATAAGACATCCTATTGTCTGCATGGCAACCACTAAGCATAGTGAGAAATGATGGACTCCTTGTTCCCATCTATTTAAGAAAGCAAACAGGAATGTAACTCTGCTTCGGGTTTATTAGACTTATATGGATTTTTCCCTAAGACTTATGAACTGTGCCTGATGTTTTTTTTTTGTTTTTGTTTTTTTCTGTCTTTTTGAGACAGGGTCTCGCTTACAATTCAGGCTGGCCTTGAGCTCAGTTTTGTAGCCCAGGCTGGTCTCGAACTCTCACCGATCCTCCTGCCTCAGCCTCCCGAGTGCTGGGATTACTGGCGTGCGCCACCACGCCTGGCTATGTGCCTGATGTTTTTGAGTTGGCCTCTTGCACTCTCCCTGGAACCTTACCGTGTTCCTTTTAATCTGTGCTCTTCCCTTGCTGTGCAACTTGCTGTGGTGTCTTGTGACTTCAGGGAAGTTGGATGTTGCTGTCCTCCCAGTGTCAGTGTGATAAATTTGTTGTCTGCACAATGGGGAGAAAATAGATCAGATCGCACTTGCTCTATTTGGGTTCCCACTTTCATTCAAAGATCAGCAGAAGAGATATAAAAGTTTTTCCATTAATTTTTCCATCTGACAGAAGAGCTGTCTGGTGGGAGGAACACCTGGACCTACGCCAGACCTCTGAAAAGTGGGGTCTTGAAAGAGGTCGTGGGAAAGTACTGCTTATGTGCTAGGTGATTCAGAACAGCTGAGAGATACTGAACTTGCAGACATAGAAAGGAAAGTGGAACGGTGAAAATAAGGATGCAAAATGTCAAAATACCCTGCAGGGCCAGAGACCTGCTAGAAATAGAAACTGCCATGAGAATAAAAACAGAGGTGACTGGTTCGAGGTCGGGGGTAACTGAACATTAACAGTAAGAACGGGGACAGTCCCTTTTCCCTAATGTGCTCTGTTTTTTCGTCATTAAGTGCCTCTTCCCAGGCCCTGTAGCGTCTGGTTAGGTGGGGAGGGAGGTTCAGGCTGCAGGTGAGCTGGTTGAGGAAGAGTCCAACACATCTTCAGTGCTGCAAGGAAATGTGGATCCTGAGCAATAATACTGGGCTTAGGAATCTTCCTCTGTCAAGCTTGAGATGTCTCAGGTTCCTTCCATGCATAGTTTTTGTGATAGGGATTGTTGTCTTTCCATTTGTTCCATATACAGCAGCAGAGCTGTTAGTGAGTGGGATGTAGGTTCTAAAGCTTTCAAGGGAAAAGATAATCAGTCATTGTCTTGGCTACTTTTTACTTGTTGCTGGGACAAATACCTGACACTCAAAATGAAGGAAGGAAAGGTTTATTTGGCTCACAGTTTGTGGAGGTTTCAGTTCATACTCGGCTGGCTTCAAGGCCACAGAAAACAATGAAGAGCAGAGGAGGAGCAACAGCCGGCATGCATCAAGCCTCTCTCCTCCAAATTCTGTGCGGGCGCACTGCTCCTCCAAAGTGGTAGGGCTGCAAAGATCAAGCTCCTCCAAAGACAAGGACTTCCCCTAGGAAGTAGGACAGGGCTGGGCCAGGCAGGAAACAGCCAGGGCAGGGCTGGGCTGCGCTCATCACACAAAGTCTTCCTCAACTCTTTTTATACACTTTTGTGCTGAGTCACTCTGGGGTGGTCCGTCTGGCCCTGGGGGTGGAACCAATTACATCCCAGGGCAGGCCCTTTGCATCCTGCAGGATGGGGCTCCCCCAAGCCGGAACCAGCCGAGCCCATCCAGCCAAGCTTCAAGTTGACACAGTGTATCAACTACAACAGTCATGGCTGTACTTTGCTTCTGTGAATTCTGGAGAAATCTTGAGGCAAGTGTATCACAGGTCCAGAAAGATGGTTCTGAGCACAGGAGTTCCTGCTAACTGCACACTTCATACTCATCCCTGGGATAAAAAGTCCAGTGTAGCTGAGAAAATCTGACTGTGTATCAGAACTGCCCAGAAAGCACAGAGCCTTCAGAATTTTACAAAAATGGCCCACCCTTTCATGTTTTTATTGTTTTGTTTTCCTATTGAAAGCTCCACTAGTGAACCACTTCTCGAGAACAAATCTGTGAGATGTTTAATCGTGCCATCTCCCTCAGCCTTTGAGCTTCAGTTTCACCTTCCAGGGCCTTTACCTACACTGCAGAAGAGATCAAGCCTTCTCTTTTTCTTGCAAAAATAAATTTGGCCTCAAATTTATTATGGCAATATACAGAGAACAGGATGACTCTGTCTTCATATAGCAAGATAGTAGTTGGGACCAGGACATTAGGGATAAAAGGATGAAGAAAATAGACAGAGGTCGGTGGCTACTGGACATCGAAGTGGGGAAATAAAACAGTGGATTTAAGGCCAGG
>PVJA010004364.1:5295-24748 GCA_004027025.1 Myocastor coypus
TCCCAGCACTTGGGAGGCTGAGGCAGGAGGATTGGTGCGAGTTCGAGACCAGCCTGGGCTACAAAAGTGAGCGCAGGACCAGCCTCAACTGCATAGCGAGACCCTGTCTCAAAAAGACAAAAAAAAAAAAAAAAAAAAAAAAAAAAAAAAAAAAAAAAAAAAAAAAAAAAAAAAAAAAAAAAAAAAAAAAAAAAAAAGACAAAAAAAAAAAAAAGGGCTTCCTTTATTCAACTGCTTGTTATATTGAAAAACATTCTGTACTGGGGAAGCAGGAAAACAATTTGCCCTCTAATTATCAATTTCAAAGAAGAATTCATGAATAACTTCAATCAGGATAAATGATTTTTTCTAGCTATTTTATTTCTATCATTATCATGCATTCAGAGATTTTCACAAGTTCATTGTGCTTCAGCAGATATCTGTGTGAGATTTCTAGAAGCGGGTTTCTGTGTTAAAAGCATATTAAATCCATGATTCTCTTAATACTTCTAGACTATTCTAAAACAAGTCAAATTCTTAACTACTATGCTAAGCTACTTCTCAAAGTCTGGAACTCATCAGACATGAGTACATAGTAAAAAATGAAGTGTTAGGCTGCAGCTATAGCTTAGTGGTAAAGCACTTATCTAGCAGGTGTGAGGCTGTGGGTTTGATCCCCAGAACTATAAATACAAAGCAAAACAAAACTAAAGTCTAGAAATAAAACAATAGAACACTAAGATGAGAGCATGCCACAGCTGGAACTATTACATGTTGCTAATGAAAGTACAGCTAGAAGTATTTTGAGGAACTGTTTTGTAGTTTCTTTATAGAATTGAATCTACCTGTGTCCTCTAATCTGAAAATAACACCTCTTATTGTTTAGCATAAAGAAAACAAATGTGTATACTAGGGATTGGATCCAGGATCTTTACACTGAGCTACATCCTCAGCCCTATTTTACACTTTATTATAAGACAAGGTGTTACTAAGTTGCCTAAGTTGGATTCAAACTTGTGATCCTCTGGCCTCAGCCTCCTAGAGTGCTGGGATTACAGGAATGCACCACCAGCCCAGTTGAAAATATGTTGTTTTGTTTTTTAAAGAATCCAACAGAATTCACAGGGGCCTTATTTTTAATAGCCCCAAGCTGAAAGTAATGCAAAAGTCCAACGGCAATTGAACGGATAAATGTCAGTTGTGGTATACAACAGAATATCACTCAGATGTTTGAAGGAACTAGATATAATCAGTAGTGCAGTAGTGTGAATGAGCCCCAAAATAATTATGCTGACTGACAGAGCCAGACACACTAAAAGCACATTCTATGTAATTCCATTTATATGAAGTTCTAAACAGACATTACTGATCTGTAGCAATAGAAATCAAGGAATGGTGGCATTAACTGAATAGGAACTTTCTGGGACAACAGCAGTGTTCCATATCTTAACTAAATAGTAATTGCATGCATGTATATAGTAGTTAGAATTAAAGCTGAATACTTAGTATGTGTGCAGTCCTTTTATTATAAAATATGAAGTTTGATTACATGATTTTAAATGCAGCCTTAGTTAGCTCTTGAAGACGTGGCAACAGCCTCTTTCCCCATTACCCAAACCCTGGTACCTTTCCTGTTCTGGATCTCTTAACCCTATTTCTCTCTGACCCAGCCTTGCCTTTGGCTCCCCGTGCCTCGTATAGTTCCAAGTCCTAGCTCCTCCCCAGGCAGACTTTCAGGGTCCTCAAAGTCACTTCAATGTATGCTTTTATTGTTAGCAATGACTATCTCCCTATGATTCATATGCCAGCATCAGATGTCCCTGTGTGTCAGTGTGCTTGGGATGCCATCCCTAAAGACTGCCTGTAGTGTGAATAGTACAGAGAATGGAGAGGAATTTTCTTTGCTCTGGAACAAAGAGTCTGCAGTTAGCATGTGTTGTGGTTGGGTTCTGGTGGGGATATTTTTTCTTGATTTGGAGATAGCTGCATTCTTACTGTTTCCTCACAAGGCACATGGAGAGAGATTAACAAACAGATAATCAGAGAGAGTGACAGAGACAGAGAGAAATAGAAACCCAAAGACAGAGACAGAGATCTTGTGTCTCTTCTTACAAAGGCCCTAATCCTATCATGATGTCCCCAACGTCATGATCTCATCTAAACAAAATTATCAAAATCCTACTGCAAAATGTCATCAAATTGGGGTTATGGCTTCAACATATGAAATTGGAAGGTACACAGTTCAGTCCATAGCACCTTAGCAAAGGAGCAAAGCCTGGATCACAGCCTCAGAGATTCTAATTAGATGATCTGAGGTGGGACCTGGACATCTGTATTTCTTTTTACTGTACATTACTGGACAAGGTGAGTTCTGTGGACTGGCACCATTAATATCATAGTAGGGTGCAGACTGGTCCCAACTCAGACTTTTCACTCAACTCTGCATCTTAACAAGACCCTTGGATAATTCATTTGCATGTGTTTTTAAAACACTAGCCTTCAGCATCTCACACAGACTTCTGTGAGCTCTGAAAGTTCTCTAGCAATCACTTCCTATTTGAATGGCAGTGCACAAGCATTTTGTTAGCAAATCAAGTTTTAGCCTTTTTCATCTTGTGCCTGTCAAGCTGTGGCTCTTGCCCACAAATAACTGTGCCTTAGTGTGAAGATTTTGTATGTTGCCTACATGTCATTGCTGGTCAGCAAACAAAAAGCAGCAATATGAACAAATTCCTAGTGTTCTCAAAAACTATTACCTTCCATCATTATGAATTATACTTTGGAACCATGTGGGCTTTAAAATTCATAATGAAATAGAATATGTACTTGCATTCCAGTTGTAAAGGGGGAAAGAAGCACTTAGCACAGAACACGAATGCTGTGTAGCAAATAAATAATTCAGTAAATGAGGGAAAGAAAAACATGTCCGCTTAGATAAGTAGAAGAGAAAGCCTAGTGCTCAAAGTCTTTTTGTGGATAAGAAATGAGAAGATCACCGCAGCTAATGATATTATGTAGCACATAGTGCTAGTTTTCAGTAGATTTGATTACAAGAACATTTCGTTAGAAACATTGAGAGAAATACAGTCTGGCTATTTTAGAAAGCAGGTAAGTTCTTGTCATCTATCAAGCTCAACAGTGTGTTCATTATTAGGAATGTGGCTCACGAAGGTACTAAATAAGAGATTCCAGGCTGACAGACACTAAAAATGATTAATTTCCATTTTCACTTTTCAGAAGTACCTAATGGATATAGCTCTTTATTTTTAACAAGCACCAAAAAAACCTTTATGTTAAAATATGATTTTTGTTCTATTTAGCTGGAAGTTTAAATTCCAGCTGCTGAAAATTGGTCCTATCTTTCTTTCATCTCAAATTAAGAACTTCTCAAATGTTATGATATAAATAAATAGTTTGCTGAACTGTAACAAAACAATCTTCTGCTTAAGTTTATGGCACTATTACGTTCTATCCAATAAGCTACAAACTAAAAAGATGCTAAATCTATTAAACACACATATGCACATGTACAAACTCATCTTTAAAAGAAAGAAGTCTAAATAATGTTTGCATTTAAATTTCATTTCCCAAATGCTAAGAATTGAAATGTATGTAATTGTGATCAGATTCAACTCAATATGTTTTTTACTGAGTTTTACAGTATACATATTAAAAACACACTTTGAAACTAAAATCTTTTACACTGGGTATATGTAATGAGAATTTCTATCCCCAAGTTGCAAATTATTAGATAAAAAACTTCCTTGATACTGGTTCAGTCAAAATCAGTTTAAAAGGATTTGTCTGGTATCTTTTCCCATTACCTTCTAAAACAACATGAGAAGTTAGTACCATTCTCCCTTAAACATGATATAAGAAAATGTGTTTTATATTTACTAAACTAATGGACAGAATTATTTAGTTTTTTCTTTTAGCACACATTTCCTGCTTTATTAATCTTAATGAAAGTAAATGTGCTTGAAATAATTGGAACATTGGAAAAGGTTATTAAACAGAAAGTAAGCCTTTGTAAAAGCAAATATAAAAACATACACTTCATATATCACCCTGTGTACCATCTTACCCCCTGATTTTATTCCTTATAGGTAAATTATGCCATGTATTTATTTTGTTCCTTCATATTTTTCATCTTACAGATTTTTTCCAGATCTGAGTGCATAGATGGTTTTCATTTTCAATGTTGCCATAGTATTCCACAGATGGACTTGTACATTGCTATACATGTACTTAAGTTTACTCCGGGTTTTTATAGGATGAGCAGTATTGCAATAAATGATAAATGGAAATGCCTTTGCACATAGATGCTAGTATATTTGTAGAATGGTATCCTGGAAATAAAACTACTATGTCAAAGAATAGGTGCCTCTATAATTTTTAGGTAATGCTGATTCCCTTTCAAAAGCTTGACTAGCATACATTTCTTCCAGCAGTGTTTGAATGTGCCTGTCGGCCTGGAGGGGCAACCCATGTGACATTTGATGATTCCCTGCAAATCACCATCCCTTGCTTTCTCTACAAATCATTTCAGCTAAAATATAAACACTTCCCAGGGCCAGTGTGATAGCTCAGAAGACTAAGCACCTGTTTAGGCATGTACAGGGACCAGGTTCGATCCCCATCACCACATGCTGTGCTGGCCCCACCCCCTGGTGTGCTGAGCCAGCCACCCAGTCTGGGTCTGTAACTCCAGTGCTTCTGAGGCTGAAAGCAGGAGGATCGCTATAAGAGACCTTATACCAAATGCATTAAGGATGCCTTTCCCCTTCCATGGTCCCTCATATGCTTTCTCTCCCCTCTGCACTGAAATTTCTAGATAAAGATGTTTAACTTCAGGCCAGGGAGATAGCTCAGTAGAATAAGTGCTTGCCTGGCAAGTGCAGTGACCTGAGTTCAATCCCCAGTACCACACACACACACAAAAAAAAGTCTAAGATGTTTAACTTCAAGTCCTTCTCTTCTTGCCCCTGGAATCTTTTCTAGCTAGAACTTTCAGTGCCTAACTTTACCAAAAATATTTTCAGCAAGTCACCAATAAGTCTTCCAGCGGGTGGCTTGCTCTTCCTCTTACGCTGTTTCACAGCAGCTTTTGACACAGCCATCGCGTGGTCTCAGTGATACACATCTTCCTCCCAGTCTTATAAGCTGCCTTTCTCCTTTCTGTTAGCTGATTTCCTCCCATCTTCCCAGTAGCTTGATGTTGAAGTATCTGAGGACCAGCCTTTGGGCCTTGTTCCTGTTTGTGCTTCCCCTAATCTAATCAGACAGCACTCTGCAAATACTGTGTCTAGGCTAAAGAATCGTGAATTTGCCCATGGCAAAGAACTCTTTTTTGAACACAGGATTTCTATTTTGAAGTACCTACTGAGCATGTCACATACTATAGAGATAATCTAATAAACCATGTCTACAAGCCCCCCTAACCTGCCACCCTACAACTTCAGGTGATGCTGTCCTCATCCTGTCCTTCCAATAAAGAGGCAAAATCAGAATTAGTGTTAACTCACTGTTGTTCATACTTCACATCCAACCTGTTACGTTTGACCTTCAGAATACATCCAGATTCTGACTGTCCCTAATCACTGCCCCTCCCACACCCCATCCAGGTCTGTCTTCACTCACACAGATTATTTCAGTGGCCACCTGCTTCCAGCATGGTCCCTTCATAGAGCAGGCTAACTGGCCTGTTTGTGCCAACACGTCACATCATCGCATCTGTCCTCTGCACAGAACTCTACCATGGCTCCTCTCTCTGTCTGTCTCTCTCTGTCTCTGTCTCTGTCTCTCTCTCTCTCTCTCTCTCAGTTTAGAGGCTGTGTGGAGTCCTATTCACCCCCCCCACACACGTGTGAACACACACACACACACACAAACGCACCATCTGTCTCTGTTCTCAGCTGCTCCTCCTCACTCTGCCCTAATCCCTGTACCCTTCTCACTATTTCTCTGTTATTCTGGCAGCACAACCAAGTGCTCCAGTCTAAGGACTGGAACAGATTCTGGAGACTGATTTCTGTACATCTAAAGGCTACTTGAATAGCTATGATTTGTGAAAAGGAGAAGAAATGATGCAGTTTCCAATACACGGTTTGGGCACATTCAGGATCAAAACTCATATTCTAAAATCTAAGGGCCCTGGTCTCCTGTTTATCCAGAAATCCCCAGGCTGCCTTTCCACACTTCATGGGCAGGGGCACATGCACTGCTTCGGGCACTCAGATGTGAAGGAGGACCAGGAGGGAGTCAAAACCCAAGAGGTACTTCTCAGGCTGCCCTGGAGTCCTCACTGCTCCTGACAGGCCAGACACAGTAGCCTGTCTCTGTGGTGACAGGGAATCTGGAAGCCAAGCTATGACACAGGACAGCAGGCTGCTTGGTCTTCTGCTTTTTTGTGTGGGGATAAAACCATCTTCAAATGTTTCCACATCATTTGCCATTAGATTTGCCACACTGAATCAGAAGGTCTTAGCAGGCTCAGTTATAAAGCCCCTTATATGCATGTCTCAGATCCGTCAAAATCCAAGTCAGGAGAGACTTCATTTCCATTACCTGGATAAAACGCAGGTACACCAGTTTCTTGGCCCTCCAGAATCTAAAGAGATAAACTGCTGAGAACAGTGCAAGTCTTTCATTTTTTTGTAGTGATTTAAGCAATATATTTACACAAAAAAAATGCAAAATACTCTGTACCCCCTCCAACACAGGCATGTATGCACATTCATTTTCTTTCTTTTTTACAAAGGTTCCAAATATTGTACAGCAGATCTTATTTTTTCAATACTGGGAATTGAATCCCAGGCCTTCGCAGTAACTACAACCTCTTTCATAATTAATTAATTAATTAATTCAGACAGGGCCTTGCTAGGTTACTAAATTGTATAGGCTGTGCTCAAACTTGTACTCTTCCTGCCTCGGCCCACAGTGCTAGGGATACATGTGTGCGCCACTATGCAGAACAGGCCTTTCTTGATCGATTGAACTTGGCAGATGTTTCCAGCTGGTTTATTTTGCCCACACTGAGAAGAAGCACCACCACCAAAGTACACTTCCTGCTTTCCATAAAAGATAGGCTCGTGGAGGGCAGAGCCAAGTAGCAGCCCTTAAGGTCCAGCAGCAAGGTGGACACAGCCATTGTCCTGAGCAGAAAGCCTGTGCACAGCAGGACATTCAGAACACAGGGGCTTTTTCTCCTTGGAATCAAAATCTTTCTGTCCTGGTGGTAACAGGGAATCTGGAAACTGGGCTGTGGGCTTCTGTACAAAATCATTGATCTGGTAGGTGCCTTGAATTTTCTTTATTTTGAATTGGCAAAGACAACAGAGAGGAGTTTGCCATCACCCAGCAGGAGGATTGGCCAAAGACCCTTACCTGAGGCTTTAGTCATCTTCGCTGCTTTCAGACAAGACCTGCTCCGTGAGGGCCTTGGCCTCTGTGATAGTCTAGAAAGCATCATGCCAATCTACCACCTCACTGACAGGTTGAGCGGTGGGTCACGGTCACCTTCACAATAAAATACACATATGCCGGATGACAGGGGGCAATGCCCCAAAATTCACAACCTACAACCTCGGTGACTTCTCCATGGCCCTGTGATCTGGAGAACTCAACATTTCCTTCCAAAATAAAAGATCAAGCCCTACACTGCGCACTGTCTCTAAGAAAGACCCAGCATGTTTCGTACCTCTTCTGACGTTTGAGGTAATAGTATCCTTTCAGAGCCTATTGCTCAGAGGGGTGTTTTCTGTGGCTATAGCTTTTTGGGGAAGTAGAGCTGAGCAAAAATGGGCTCAAGCAGTATTTCTCAGTACAGTGCTGTTATTCTGGGGTGGCTGCAACAGAATGTGTAGACGCTGTGTAGCTGCAGCACGGGTGTACTCAAGTGCACCTCCTGCTTCTAGGGTTCGAATCCAGCCTGCTGGACATCCTCCTTTCCCTGCTTCACTCATCCTGCCAGTGTGACTCGAGAGCATCCCAGTGGAAGGCTCCCGAGTGGGAGGAAGGAGCGAGGCTACTTTTCCCTCCTTTGGCAGTGGGAACATGGGCTGGACTGCATGTGTGATTTCAGCAACACCCGCACAGAGGTGGCCTCCCAGGCTGTAGGCTACAGCCCCTGCTTTATTTTCCCTTCAGCCTTCATAGAAATTTTTTATCTAATTTTCTGTGTTACATTCTTCTCTGCTTGAAACATATAAAATGATTTCTATATTCTATTTGGACAGTAAATGATATAGAGATTTTCCTGTTTCAGTACATAGCAAGCTTTTTTGGTCTATAGTTTTTTTTTTAAGAATACCTCAAATATTCATATAAGAAGACCCAATTAATAGATATTTAGGTTTCTCTTGATCTTATCTTACAGTAAGAGCAAGAAAGACATTCCATTTGAGGAAAATGTTACAGAGGTATTTCAGTGTTTGTGTCTTCCCTGTTTGGAGTTAATGCACGAGAGCTATTAGACACAGATCCAGATGGCTTAAGCAAGATTAAACTAGCATCTGGAATCCAAAGAGCATCCATTCGGAGCTGGCTGCTTACACTTAATAAATGCTTTAGAGTGTTGTCCATGCATGTGCTGGCCTTATCTCTTCTAAAGGAATTGCAAGCACCTTCAGCTTGCTTTGGTTGCCTTTCAAATATGTAAATGGGCTCTGTGTGGGTGCCAGGCATTGGCTACATCCCTTCTCTTTGTGGTTAATGTCATCTGAACATGTCTCCCAACTGGCTTGCTGAGAAGAGCTTCCCAAGAATAAGGCTGAGGATTTTCTCTGGAGGATATAAGCTACCGGCACAGCTAACACTTTCGCCTGGAATGGTAGCCCAAGGAGAAGCTCAGTGTCATTAATGGGCTTATTTCGTAGTCCTTTCATGGCACCGCTCCCAGAAATATTTTTCCTTGATTCTGAAATAGTTTAAATTATTTGTGAGCAATGCTTCTTATTATGCCTGGGAAGCCTGCTCCCTTGGTCACCTATGGACAGGAGGACTGACTAGAGCAGACCAGCATGATGCCCTCCGCCCAGTTTACTGGTCCTCTGTATCCACCTCAAGGAGAAGGAAGGCCTCGCCAGCCCTGGGCAGGTGCTTCTTTATAGCTCTGGTCTGTAATTTGATCAACTGTAATTAATTAAATTGCAATTTTGTTATCTTCTCAACTGTGGGAGTTCGGGTGACTGCTGTCCTGTTTCTAGTGCTCGGATTTATTTGGATTTGGGTCCTGTGTGCAGCACTGTGCCAGCTTGCAATCGGGCATCCCAGAGGAGGATTTCTCTTTAGCCAGTCTACACTGTCCTAGCAACTCCAGGCGTGATGGGAATCTTCAAGCATTTGCAAGCATCTTGGTCAATAGGCATCCAGAGTGTGAGTGCTTACAGTGAATATCCAGCCTTGTTCCATGAGGATTCAACTTCTATAATCTGTGACATAATCCCTTTAAGGCACAAATCCTTGGCAAATCCAAACAGCTGTGGTACAAAAATTCTAATTAGAGACTAAGAGCAAAGCTGCTTTTGGTGGCAATGCTGCTGCACCATGAGCCTTATTGTCAGCCATAATAACAAAATACCCTTCTAATAATCAGCTAATGCGGGTGAGAAATCAATAGCCAAATCCATTTAATTCACAGAAACTTTTGCAATGCTGTTAAATTACACTTCCTGTTGGTGGAACTGACTCCTAAAAGATGAATATGAATTCTATTTCCAAGTACTCAGTGGAAAAGCAAGGAGATCTAAAAGGGAGAATGTATTTCCTTTGTATTTGTACAATAATATTAAGATATAACTCTTACATTCATTTTTAAAACAGCAGAATATTAAAAGCTCAACACTTACCATACAAAACAGCAGTTATGAGATTAAAAACTAGCACTGATTTGTTCATTTTCTGGGTAGCTGTATCCCAGGTAAATTTGTAACTGGATCTTGTAAACATATAATGAAAGTTGGTTTAAAAACTATCAAAACAGGAGAAACATGAATATTTCATCCCTCAAAGGTGCATGAGACATCTCTTAATATATATGTTATTTGTTTACTGAGATTCCACATGCAAATGTGAAGTATAAGAAGAAACTCTTGGAAGCTCTGGTCTGGTGAGAGCATAAATTAATTTTACCTCTTCCTGATTCATTCCCACTGTCTTAGTCTTTCTTCCTTGCTGGGACAAAATACTTCATACTTAAAACTGAAAGGAGGAGAGATTTATTTTAGCTCCCGTTTCAGTCCAAGATTGGCTGGCACCCAAGACTAGTGTGGAGGTGGGGGGCGTGGCCACCAGGAAGCAGAGAACAAGGGAGGAGCCAGGGAGGGACCTATACACTTTCAGGTTAGGCCTTCAAAGGCCCAATTCTTCCAACCAGATGTCATCTCTTAGCAGGACTTTTAGCTATAAACCCACTGGTGGACTAATCAGTCCACTGGAGACTACGATTACCCCCCAAAACAAGCCAGTCACCCCGCCGAAAGCCCTCCTTATGATCAGGTGAGGCTCTGGGGGACCATCTAGGTGTAAATGGTAACATCTGCTATGTTGAGTTTCAAAGAAAAGGCAGAAATGTGCAGGTTTCCGTATGAGGTTTTGTTTGAAGGCTTCAGTTCTATTTCTTTCCTCCCAGCCTCCTTGTATTGCTAGAGGTGCCACTGGCTTTCTCCGTAGCTGTCAACACATGCGAGGCGGACTCTTCTGCTGTGTAAAGGTCGAGCAGCAGGCTGGAATTTAGTTTACATTTTCATTATAAATGAGAGAAGCTTTTAAAAAGTCACTTAAGAATCATTGCCTGGCTTCATGTGGAAAGGGGTCGATAGTCATCAGAGTTCTAAGTTATTAAGTCACCTTTTTTCTGACTGGGAAAAAACAGAAGTTGAAATTGTATATTTTCTCAGACTCTTCAAGGACTGGCTCAAGCTGCTGACAGTGAGGAAGGATAAAGCAATATGAAGTGTTTTTCATAACTGAACACTTCTTGTTTACCCAAAGAGGAATGGAGTTGAGATGATTCCCACATTAAATGTGACTCATATCCCTTCTACCTGAGTCCAGAGTCTTTTTCCCAGGCATAAGGAAGAGGGCGTGCTCAGTATGTTATGGCAGGCAGGTCTTGTAACAGATAGACGAGTCCTCCAATGCTGCTATCACACTGTTACGGATTGGATTTAGAATGCTCCTGCCATCTCAGGTGACTGGACGTTCCCTGGATCATGGTGATGTCATTAAGAATTCAGTAGCTCAAGTAGGGCCTGGCGGGGGGGCGGGGGGGTCACTGGGGGCGTGGCCTGGAAGAGCGAGTGCTTGTTCCCGGTTGCTCCCTTTGCTAGCTTCTTCTTGACCGCTATGGACGTCGCAGCTATCATCTACCATGCTCTTTTACTATGTATTTTTCCATGGAGCCAGCAACTGTAGGTGGCAGATGTTTTATCCCAGCAATAGGAAAGTGACTAATAAACACAAAAAGAATTTTTATTTGTAATTAAAGAAAGGGCTTACTGTCTAGATACCAGTAATAGTTACAAGTCTGAAGTAAATTTGATTATTTTCCCCCTCTGGAACTGGAGATTAAATGTAGCAGCTGTCTACCACTGAACTGTATTCCCAGCTCCTCTCTCCCCTTAAACAATTTTAAGACAGAGTGTCACTAAATTGCCCAGTATAGTTTTGAATTTGAGGTCTTTCTCAGTTGGCCTCAGGAGTAGCTGGGATTTCAGATGGACACTGCCATACCCGAGTAAGTAAGCTAAGTTTTAAAACTACTGTTTTAAGGATCTTATTGCCTCCTAAGAATGAAGGAAGGTCAAAATTTTCCTTAACTTCAAAAATGAATGAATAAGACCATTTCACATAAAACACCACCCAGTTCAAAAGATGGCCAAACTCACACCTTCTCACTAGAAGACACTTCAGGTTATTTAACAGTCAAAACAAGGGGTGATCAAAAGACATGGCGAATGCTTAAAAATTTTTAAAAATTACAATAAAATCACATTAGCAAGAACAATGGGTTAAGTGTGTTTGAAGTAGGGAGTATTTTGAAGGAGATTAACGACACTATCTATCTTACTGTGAAAGCTTTTAAAATGCCAACATTCCCTGTATTATATGGTCACTGCACAGTGATCAAATGTTCACTACTGTTTTTGCCCAATAAAAACCCCATGGTGTGTTCTCATTCACAGTTTTTCACTGCATCTGGACTTTTGGCCCTACCACAAAGTCAAAATGACCATGAGTTGGTGTCTTAGTTACTCTTTCTCTCATTGCTGGGATGATTACCCGGCATTCAAAATGAAGGAAGGAACAGTTTATGTAGCTCACAGTACTAGAGGTTTCATTCCATACTCAGCTGGCTCCAAGGCAGACTGGCACATGGCAGAGAGCAGCAGTTCATGGTGGCAGAGCAGCAACAACATGGTGACAGAGGCAACCAACCAACCAGGGCAGCAGACAGCAACAGAGAGGGAGTCTGTTTCTCTGTCTCTCTTCCATTACATTCAGGCTATCCCCCAGGCTGGGGAAGGTACACACACTCATAATCCCAGTAGCACCAAAATCCATAATCCCAGCAGTACTAAGACACATCTCAAACTCTAGAAGTCTCCACCCCATGACTTCGTGAGGCTTTGGGAGGACAGCTAGACACAAACTATAACAGTGGGAAATGTTTTCAATTGATTCAGGATGTCCGGGCATGGACAATGGATCAACTAAAATCACTCACAAGAAAGGACTTTCAGATTTTCAGAGAAAGAAAGATGGGCTAATTTTGTTGAAAGTAAAAGGGGTGTCTTCTAAAAACAGTTAATGGCCATGTATTTTCCTTCTATAATAATTTTTTAATTACCATATTTTTGGTCACACCTCACACGAACGAACATTTGCAAAGTGCCAGATACTCCACTAGGAGCTGTGAATATATGACTGAAGCCCATGGGCAAATGTTTCTGTGCTATAATCTCATTTTCTTTCTTTCTTTTTTTTTCTTTTTTTTTGTCTTTTTGAGACAGGGTCTCAAGTATTCAGTTCAGGCTGACCTTGAGCTCACCTTTGTAGCTCAGGCTGGTCTCGAACTTGCACTGATCCTCCTGCCTCAGCTTCCCAAGTTCTGGGATCATAGGCATGCGCCACCATGCCCGGCTATAATCTCACTTTCTTAAGGGCTCCTGGATTGAATCAAAACATTAACAAGTTGTTAACATGAAGAACAAACCAGTGTCCATCAACTGAGTAATAATAATAATAAAAAGCACCGCATGAAGAATTCCTACAGCATTCTTTTCTTCCGGCAGCATCAACATCCGTGAATGTTTTTACTATTGCTCTTATTGTAATGAGCAGAGATTTTATATTCATTTGTCTTGTGGAAATTGTTCTCTGGAAACTATCTTGCCAAGGGAAAAATCCTTTCTGGGGAGATTCAGACCCAGAGCTGTAAGTGATTTTGGCAGGATGAGCGTGGAAGGGAAAGGATATTAGCAATTGGAAACTGGCTCTGTTGCCAGAGGCTCTGTGATGACATTAGAAGCCGTGTGATAGAATTAGACTTGAGGCTCTGGGCAGATCTGGTTAAGCTCAAAGCACCCAGTGAGCCGCCCTGGGTTGACTGCGAGACATCCATGGAGGCAGCTGAATGCGCCTTTCATTATCTCGAGGATGGAAGTCTGATTTTGAAAACCACAGCTTACGGCGGGTGATGAGCAGTTGTGTCTACAGCCCTGGACGCCACAGCGGTTCACCCCACCAGTCCCAGCCTTCAGCTTGGTCTCTGGCCTTGTCACGCAGTACCTTCCCACTTGGAAAGCGTCTGGCTGGCATAGAGCATCTCTGCTACTCCAGGGGAAGGGAGCAAGAAGAGAAGAGGGGGAAGAAGAGGACTAAGAGGAAGGACGGAAGTGCTCCACTTTGCAAGTGACTGGGCCGCCGTTGTCTGTGCTCGCCAAGGAAGCTGCTGTCTTTAGACTCTGTGCTGGCCTGGGCACCTGGGATCCATTTTCCATCTGGCTCTAATCGTCTCAGCTAAACTGAGGATTGTTTTGTTTTGTTTTGCTTTTCTCCTTAAATTTCTGATTAATTCTACCTGCCTCGGGTTTGTTTTCTTTCCTATACTGCAATTGTTGAACAAATTCATTTGTTGCTCAGGGCATAAACTGCTTCCACAGAGCTAAAAACATCTTCAGACAATAAACATGTTGGTTCACCTGTAAAATTTGCATTTGCTCCAAAAACATTTACCAGAGCTGCGATTTTAGCTTTGGGCATGCCCTTTCCTTCCTGGGACTAGCTGGCCCTGCAGCACAGGCCCCATAGCTTTTCCTCAGAGCTGTTCCCCCAAGCTCATGGAAGGATGGGTGGGGCATCAGGGAAGAGCTTCAACTTGCTGTCTGGTTTCTATTAAGACCTTTTAGAATTTTTTTTTTTTATGCCCAGGCACATGTTTATTTTCATAAAATAAGTTGTAATCTTGGACATTGAAAATAAATACATTTTGTATTTTCTAACGTATGGCAGCTTGTATCTGTAGATGGTTTTACTTGGTTTGACCTAGTCTTCATTTTGTTAAAAAGTAACCTGGCTCCTTTAAGAAACTACAAGCTGTGATGCTGAATGAGCTGAGTCATTCACCCCAGAATTGGGAACAGCTGGGGCAGCTCCTGGAGGTAACAACAGAGGGGAACAGAATGCCTCTCCAGGAAACGCTCCAGTGCCTAGACCCCTCTTACGGAGGAGTCACTTTCACGGGGAGCATGTTGGTCACGATAACAAGCCCCAGTGCACTGTAAAGTAAGGGTTTCTCTGGGCTGGAGAGCGCATTTCCAGATCTTGACATCCCTCTGCAAGGAGGCCTATGGGCTCATAACCCATCACATGGTCACTTGCCTTGCTCTTCAGGCTTTGGGGGCCCATAAGTGACCCTCTTTATGCATTCAGTAGCTACCAAGCACCCATTGTCATCCTCAGGAGCTGGTCACCTTAAGACAACTTTGCCCATGTTGCTGGGAGCTGATAGAGAGAAACAGAATGCAGTGACTTAAAGGATGCTTTTTAAAGTGTACAGTATGATGAAGTGATTAAAACAGACGTATTTGCAGTATGGAAAAAGAAAAGAATGCACCAGTAATGTAAGACTAGAGGAACAACGTTGAAAGTTTCAAAGTGGCAAGATATGTGCCATGTGTTAATGAGTTTCTTCTGTGTTCTCACATGCATACTTTGTTGTGTCAAGTGTGTTGCATGTTATTTCCAAGTGACATGAGTAGCCAAGTGTGGTCTTCCTTCTGGTCAGCGCATATTTTCTTGGGACTTTAGGGGAAAGCAAAGGGAGAAAGCCTCACATCTTTACCTTGATCTATGCCCTGCTGAAGTTGTCAGCCCAGCCTGTCCCACTGGCTGAGCTTGTATTCTTTTCTCAGGGTTTGGGCTGCTGCCTGGTCTTAAAGGCCCTGTTCTGTGCACCCCATTCACTGCCTATCTCCAGAAGAATATGTCACCTCCCGCTAACTGTGATGTCTTAGCAACAGGGATCTTGCGTCTTGTTCATTATTGTTTAGCCACCATCTAGAACAGTACTTGGCACATAGTAGGTGCTTGATAAATATAGTTGAACCAAAGTTAAGTTCTCTTCCTCAGGGGAATCTTGTGATTCATATGTTTAAAATATCAGGAATGAATATCAACCCACAAGTTCAGGTGATTAAAGATATGGCTCCCCCCAGTGATCTTAATTGACTTCATTGCTATTCATCTGAGCTTCCACTGAGTGGGACCGCTCATCTCAGTCATTTCTCATTTCTTGCCTCTGCACAAATACCCATGGTTGTGGTCAGGGTGCCAGAGTATTAGCAGTGACAGGAATTTGGTGGAAGGTCTTTGCCCAAGGGGCTATCACACCCTGCCTGGGACCCCCACGCCCTGCACCCTCCTGTTGCTCTCCAGAAAGGCTGAAAAGCTCAGTGCCTATGGCTGAAGCCCCCTAAATGCTCTGCCTCCAGCTCTTTCTCTCTGGGATCCAGGCTGACCGCATTCTACCAAGAAGTAGAACCCACAGAGCTGGTTCCATGGGGAAATTACCTTAAGCCTAGCATTTCTTGCCTTTATTTCAATTCATTTATTCATTTCTGATATGTTAAATACATAAAATTATAAGTGTTCCCTTTGAAGAAGACAACCTGACTTCAGTTCAACAATATTTAATGAGTTTGTACTATGTGCCAAGCACTGCTCTGGGTGGTTGATATATAACAGTAAACAAGAGGAAAGACTCCCTGGGCTTCTGACTTTTGGAAAACAAAAGCCAGGACCACTCTCAGAAGCCTTCATGTTGTCATTCTGCTGCTCTGTTCCCCGAGGCAAGGTCCCCCAGTGTGGAGTCCATGGCTTCTAGTAAGAATGGCAGAAGAAAATGGAAAACTTTACACAAGTCTGATGGAAGGCAGGGATGTCCCTTCCAGGAGTAAAACAGTGTGCACAGCAGAAAGTGGTTTTATTTGGAAGAACCAAGTGGAGAGAGGGGCCAAAGAAGGCAAAAGGCTTCTAGGCATCTTACACTTTTAATTAATGTTAAAGGTCAGGCAGTATTTCATTTGACGGAACATGATGAATAGAGGGAGATGCAGGGCCAAAGAGAACATGGGTGGCGTGGGAACAAAGGCAAATGATCTCCTCGGTTGGGATGCACTTAAGCAGCGGGAAAATAAATGAAAGAAGGTACATGGAGCCAGGTGGTGGCAGGCTGGCAAAGCTAGTGGGACCTCACCCATCAGCACTTGGCAGCCATGGAGTCAGGGCCTGAGGAGATGGAGTCGTGCATGCTGTGCTATCCAGGGTGGACCTGGAGAAGCCTCTGAAGTGGTCTAGAAACTGAAGGGGAAGAGAGAGGCACAAGGTGCTGCTGAGGTAGAACAATAAGGCTGAATATAAGAGGACAAGAGGAAATGGTGACTGTGAGAATGGCCAGGTTCTGTGTGGACTTACATTTCAAATAACATAAGCTACTAGAACGCATACAGACCTGTTCTGAGGCTCCAGTCTAATAAATGCAAAGGTTTCCTGGGGACAGCCAAGGGAGTAGAAGTCTGGAGGGAGAGGTGATCGGTGGAGTCTCCATCGAGTGCAGCTGTAGGCAAGGAACTCAGAGGAGAGGTCAGGACATTGAGTGATGGGAAGAGAATGAGGGTCTTGATGCTGTGGAGGAAGGCAGGGAGCTATGGCTGGTTAGGTCTGCTCAGACCAGGGGAAAACCAGCCACGGGCTGAGAGGAAGGGGGAGCCTTGGAGCTTGAGCTTGAATGCAGCTGCAGGGCAAAACATAAAGGATCACTTGCTGAAGAGAACACACGCAGCTTCACATTCCTCTCTCTGGACCTCCGGGGCAGGAGGAATGCAAGTCGGAGCTGGGCAACTTAGCAACTTAGCAAGATTCTGCGCCAAAATTTTAGAAAAGGAGAATCTTGAAGTAACACACATACACACACACAGACACCATCACCATCATCACCACCACCACCAACAACAATAACGATATGTATCCTTTCTTGGTAGTTTTATGAAATTTGTCCAGGCAGATATGAAAAGAAATAATCTCATAGCCTTGAGAATGTATCTCCAGTTTGAAGCATAATTAAGTTTTTATACATTGAAGTTCTGCTAGAAAACTCTTGTACCTAGTGAGTGGTACACCTTACAGTTGTACCATTCACTAGGAATTTGCTCCTCAGAAATGTACGATGCCAGATTCTGTCAGCATGGTACATGTGGAGAAAAGAAGCTAGCTACTGGCTGTCCACCTTCTTCAGTGCCACGGTGCATTTCCTGGTGCTCAGATTCTGTCCCCAGATAAATTTACCATCACTTGCTCACCACGCCAAATGCCAACTTGCTCACTTTACTTCTTGGCTTTGTTTGGGCAGAGACAGAGAAACAGCCAACCACAAAGACCAGCGATGTTAGGGCATCCTGTGTGGCTACGGAGGCAGTTCCTGCACTTTGGGATGTGAGCCCGGAGACGGCTGGCTGCCTTCTCTGGGGAGGATGCTGCAACAAATGCTCATCTTTGTTTAACTTTCTTCAGGTTTTAAAAACTTCGACAATTTTTTGCTACTGGAAATTAAACCTGATAAGTCAGTAAGCCCAGCCCAGGGCTGAGCTCAAATTTTCAGTTCTACTATGTCAGCCTCCCAGAGCACTAGGATTACAACTTTTAGCTGTTTGAGGTTCTTTTCCAAGGTTTTCATACTATCTTTGTCTCTCTAGACTCTGGCCTTTGTTTTCATTTTATGCTGCCTGCTGTTGATAATGTGGGGAGTAGTCCAGAGCAAAAAGCAGCAGAGAATAATACACAGCTCCAAGTGAGTGTTGGCATGGGTGCTTAAAGCCACCTGGTTGCAGTTATCAGAACTGGACATGTCCATCTAATAACATGAGATCACTTAATTCTTTTTCTTTTCCTGTAATGCTTCTCAGTTGAATATGTTCTTATCGACTGTTTTTATTGTATTGCAGCCTGAAGAGGAAGGGAGGGAGGGAGAAAGGGAGGGAGGGAGGGAGGGAGGGAGGAAAGGACGGAGGGAGGGAGGGGGGGACAAACAGAAGAGAGAGAGAGAGACAGAGACAGAGAGAGACAGAGAGAGAGAATAACAGAAAATGAGGAAGGGAGACTTTGAGCATAGATGCAAAGCTCCACAGAGACTTGTTCAGCTATGACGCTGAAAGTGAATTAAATTTCTTGTGACAGAGCACACTGGAACTTTAGGGACTTGTTCTGAGGCTCTGACCTAACAACTCTGAAGGCTTTCCTGGGACAGAGGCATTCTTTTGAGGAATCTCATCTCCTTTGCCCTACACAACTGTACCAGGAAAATGTATCCTCCTGAAATTTCACTCTGAACAAACAACCTCATGTGAATCAAACAAACCTTCCTCTATTTCTTCCTCTGTTCCATCTGGGGTCGGTTTTAGTGTTTCAATGCAACATCACACAAAGCCTTGTTTGATAGAATATATGTGTGTGTGTATATATATATATATATATATATATATATATATATGCATGCTTATTGTTTTCCTGCAGAGCCTCTGGCATTTCCCTCTAGTGTGTCACACTATGTAATCATTTCAAAATATCCTCTTTAATGAATGTTCTCCTTCCCAGGGGACATGAGAAATGAGTAAAGGACAGCCTTTCCCAGCATGCTCCTGTCCAGCACATGTGGACTTCAGTAAAGAAATTCCATTTCACATGCTACCGAGTACAGTGGACAGATGGGGTTCCGGGGAGATGACCTTCTTCTAGATGTTTCCCTGGTTCTCTAAAGACAAAATGGGGAAAGGAAAGCATTATAGGAATGTAGGGTGGCCAGTTGCGAATTCAGGTTTTACAGCCAAAAACTGAGCTCTAAGGAGATGGAGGATAAAAATCGGAGGTGCTCGGGTAGAGGCACCTGGTGCTACTGGCCTTGATGCACTTGGGCTCT
>PVJA010004364.1:24848-86926 GCA_004027025.1 Myocastor coypus
CTGAAGCCTTCTGAAGCCACCTGAAGCCACCTGAAGCCTCCCACCCACCACCTGAAGCCTTCTGAAGCCACCTGAAGCCACCTGAAGCCTCCCACCCACCACCTGAAGCCACCTGAAGCCTCCCACCCACCACCTGCTTCACTCCTCTGAGCCATTGTCCTCCTTGCTTCCTGCAGTGCAGCGCCTGGCACCTTCCTCTGTTAAAACTTGGATCACCCTAGGATGAGAGTTCTTTGTGCTACAACCCCTCCCTCTGCTCTCAGAAGGCCTGCAGAGCAGAGGAGTAACTAGATTTGTCCTGTATCCTTAGCAACCAGAACACGTCCTGTCTGTCACCTTAGGTGGTGCTCTGTGGCCTCCATGATGAAAGATGGTCAAGCAAGGTTGGGTCAAGCATCCCAGGAACTTTGTGTTCATAGGTCTGTTGGAAAGAAATACTATGATTTCCTTCTCTCTATCTGTAGAATGGTGTTTTTCTTTAGTCCTCTCGGGTCCTTCCTTTTCCTCCTTTGATTCATGCACTACAGTGTAACCAATCATCAGAAATTGCTTCATGTATGAGTGAAGCTTTTTTTCTTTATGCATGTAGTAGAGGGTTTTCAGGGCCTCACTACCCAGATCAGAGTTGTAGTGACCCTCCTGTTTCCAGCCTCCCAAGTGCTGGAATTACAGGTATGCGCCATTGCACCCAGTCTATGTTGAAGTTTCTGTGTGCCCCAGGGGCGGGGCTGGCACAGCAGGCTGGACCCCTGGCCCCTGCATCTGCCTGAGCAGGCACTTTAGTGCGCTGAGCTCTCTGGCTGGCCTTGGGTGAGTCTTGATTGTATTATTCCCCAGGAAATTAGGAAAACTGCCTAGGAATCTTCCTGCTGCATGCCAAGCTGGAGAAGTTGTGTCTCATTCTTTGCTGAGCTTTGAGTGATCTGTGGTACTGGGCTGAGTTACCACGGGATCACTGAGGGGGAAGTTTTCCTTTTTTATCTTCCTGCAGTGAACAACTCTTACTTCTGCTATTGCAAATTAGCAGTTGAAGGAAAAATTGATATTTGCCATAAAGATCTGGCTCTATCCAGCAAAGTTTCCTGTGAAATCCATTTACACGGTATACACGGCCCTGGCCTCCTCCTCAAACACGCAGAGCCCAGGGGAGTGCGCAGCTCCGAGTCACACTCCGGAGGTTGCCAGAAATCCCTTTAAAATGATCGCACAGATGGCTTTCCCTGGGCTCTAGCAGAAATAAATCATGACAGTCTGCTTTTAATTCCTAAGCTTGGTGTTTAAGGGCAACAAAATTAATAACTTTCAGCTTTCTGTTCTGAAATGGCTTTTAAATTTTTGGAATTTCAATGGCGATAGCCACTCCAGTGTGCAAGAGAAAGCAAGCACATCCCTGCAGGTAGCTGAGTGTCATCCCACAGACAAACTCCTGTCAGAGTGGAAGGGAACAGCCTCACCAGTCAGCTTTGCGCGATCCTCTGTTGGCTAGACATCGGCCTTCATGGCCGCATGGGAGGCTTCTGAGCTGAGAACTTTGGGTTTGAAGATCGAGCCTTGTATCCGCAGCTAGGAGAGCAGGGTGTTGGTATTCGCGAGAAGCAAGAGACTCCAGACATTCTGTAAACTGGGGGCTTAAGTCAAGGAGCTTGTTACAAGATCTTAGGTCTTGGTTTTGGCTCTATCTATCTTATTCTTGCTGGCATGAGAAAAGATAATTTGAGAACATCATACTGATAGTTGAATAGCAACAGCTCTTAGTAATTTCCAGAGAATTGGAATCCAAATGTGCATTAGCTCATCTTGGGTGGAGGGCGTCCTGCCTCTGAGTTTACAAAAATGTGATTTGCAGATCTTTCAAAATAAAAAGACATTATACAACCCATTGCCTCTTTCCTTCCTTCCTCTCCTCCTTCCTTGTCTGCCTCCCTCCCTCCATCCCACCTCCCTCTATCCCTCTGTCCATCCATCCCTCTGTCCCTGTTTTCTTCCCTCCCTCCCTCTGTCCCCTTTCCTACTCTTTCCTTATTCCATTCCCTCTCTTCTCTGTCCTTCACTAGATGCTTTTAAACTTAAAGAAGACTGCTACAGAATTTAGGGCTACTTTTGAAGGAGACTTTTTCTCTCCTCAGAAGCAATGGTTTCTGAATATTTTTGCTGTTAATCTTATCACTGAAACATTGGTATGGGGGAATAGCTCAGTGATACAGGACTTGCACAGCATTCACAAGGCTTTGGCTTATAGCCCTGCCCACCCCCAACGTTCAGGCACACACACGCGCACACACACACACACAAAAACACACACACACACACACTCTGAAGACATATGTCCAAACTGTCAGTACCTTTTATATAGTCATGCTTCTACTGCATAAGTAATACATTATGCAATTTTAATTGAGCTAAAAGAGGATAATAAATTAATTTAAAATTTTTATTCATTTTTAAGAGTGTAAAACATTTTTGCTTTCTAAGATAGTAATGCCTTTGCTAGTATCAATGTGCTAAATATGTTTTGTTGGTTTCAGTTAATTTTGAGCTTCCCATTTATAGAATAGCAATTAAGTGTCCAGGTTTGTGTTCACTTTGTTTTAATGGCTGGTTCAAAGTCCAACTGGAAGACATTTCACACCAATACATAGATCCAAATGAGAAGAAGGCTTCATCCCATGAGTGGGCCAAGTCTCACAGCTCTTTTCTCAATCCCATCTAGCTTTTATGTAAAGATTTTTGGAGATATTTTCTTGGACTTTAGGAATGTTTTTGTTTTTTTGTAATGTTCTTCTAGCCAAGATGCAAACATTTCCAAGCATCTGTTTTCAAAATACGGTTGCCATAGATTCAAGTCTCTTTTAAAAGAAATCCACTTATTCAAATTCACTTATTCACCACTTTTACCTTGAAAGAATGGATTATACAAAATTCACTTTTTAGATCATAAAACATACCTGCTTTTATAAGTGATAAAAGACATGCAGTAGCCACTTGCTATGACTGGAAATGACAGCAAGCCTATAACACTCATCTTTGTCAAAGATTAATACTCATGACTGGTTATCAAGAGTCACAGCTCCTGTACATGTGTTGCCACCAGGAAAGAGGTCCTGGTAGCCATCACCCATTCACATAAGAAGTGAAATAAAGGCTCTAGTATCACAAGGTTGTTTTTTTTTTTTTTTTGGCTCTGCTTTGATTAAATGAATCACACATGAAATTAATCATAATGACAGCATCCTATAGCCTATAAATTGCAATTCTTGGAAACATGCCAAATCCAGAACCATGAGCAATATTTCTCTGGGGGCCACCTCCCTACAGTTCCAACTCTGAACTGTTGTCTGGTGACAGTGACAACCATCATGAGGGACTCTGGACTTCCCACATCTGGACAAAGGAAGGGAATTGTGAGCACCCAGAATTAAATATTAGTAAGGCTTACTGTGGTCTCATTTTGAAATGAAGCAAGTATAAACAAATATTCTAGAATTTTCTCCCTGAATATTAATGGATTGTCTTGAATATACATAGAAGGTGTAGACTCCAGAATTCCTCTGGTTAAATTTATTTATTTATTTTTATAATTAATACAATTCACATTGTTGTCTTCATAGTAGTTGTTCCGAGTACAAGATGCAGACACGATAACTTTTCTAAACACTATTGGTACAAATATTTCTTCTCATTGAACTAACAGAAAGTAGTTGTATACATAGAGCAATATTCCATAATAGTAGTGGGTTATCAACAGAACTGGGGATGTCAGAAGCTGCTGACTTGAGCCTTTTACAGCACAGTATACTAATCTGGCTTTACTTTTTATGCCTCGTGGTTAAATTTTTCTGTTGCAGGAACTTAAGGGTTAAACAGTGAAGAAACAGCAAACAGAAAAGAGACATGGTGGGGCAAAACTATGCACTTATATGCACAGGATGAATTAGACACTAGTTCTAACAATTTCCAATAGGTTTTGACACTCGCAGAAGCAATGTGTAAGACTAAAACAACACCTGGAATGCTTGTCATTCTGGTCTTTTAGATGTGTGCTGCTTCTAAAGTAATTTCAATTATTGATATACTCTTTGTCAAGTTTGTTTTAAAAGAAAAAAAAAGGTAATTAAAGAGACTATGAGACAAGGAAGAATACCATAGGATTGATCTGCTACAATTTAGTATATGATTAGATTTCTAAATTCTTGTGTAAAGAAGTGTAACAGTTATTTATTTTTTAATTTTTTTTTGTCTTTTTGAGACAGGGTCTCATTATGCAGTTCAGGCTGACCTTGAGCTCACTTTTGTAGCCCAGGCTGGTCTCGATCTCACACTGATCCTCCCTCCTCAGCCTCCCAAATCACATTCTATGGTGAGTTATTAGAATATCAATGATTGGTGAAAAATACTGGTTCTATGTTAAGCATAAGGCATTTAATATTCAGAAAGACAGTGATGTTAAGCTCAAGTACCTACGTTAGAGAGTAATAGTATCACTAAGCTTCTTTTTTGGAGGGTTAAGAACTTAAGTTTGCAGACCAAAAAACTAGAGAAAAAGAAGGGCTACCAGCATAGCCAGTATTTTGACCTATTCCTTATTCCTTCAAGGTCAGTGAAGACTCAGGACATAAGTGAACCTGTACTGTAACATCCTATAACTCAGTGGAGTCCAAAATTTTCTGTTCAGTGATATTACTGGGACCACTGAGGAAAGGGATAGATGATGTATAGTGTGCCTAAGGAGAGTCACCTAGAGAGAAAACATTCTCTCAGGCTTTTACAAAAAGCAAACCAGTCAAACAATGGCTGTGATTCATCCAGATGGCTGACACTGACAAAAATTCTACAAAACTCTGTACATGGTTACAAGGTTAATCCTGAGGAGATTTGACTGACCTTGTCAGATACAAAAGTTATATGTTTTGTTATATAAGTCTTGCTTTAAATTGGCCTTCTGTAGTTAAATTTAGAAGCTTGTTTTTCTTTAGTTTCTGGTCTATCCATTTCCTCCTTCTTTTAGTAAAGTACATTCAGATTCAGTCTCTACGGGACAGTCTCTTCAAATGAGTTTGCATGGTTTGTTACTGGAGGGCCCAGAAAGTTGTGTCCTTAGCCTAACTCAGTATTCCCCACTGTTTTAGTACCTGGGCAGACAGTGATAAAAATGGAAAATACCTCAACTATTTCCCTTCTGGGTATCTTTCTAGAATAATTATAAATATCTTACCACAGCAATATTTATGCATCTGTGTATATAGCAGCACAATTTGTAATAGCTAAATCATGGAAATAACCCAAATGCCCATCAGCAGAGGAATAGAGGGCCAACAAGATAGCTCAGCAGTCTGAAGCACCTGCTCAGGTAAGCTTAGACAAGCTCAGGGATAACAGTTCAATCTTTTACACCAAATGCCACACCTCGACACCCCCAGGGTGGGTTGAGCCCACCACAAAAAAAAAAAAAAAAAAAATCCAGAGGAATGTATACAAAAATGTGTGCACTTTTCTTTTTAATACAATGGAGTACTTTTGAGCCATAAAGAAGGATAAACATGAGACATTTTTAGGTAAACTGATGCATCTTGAGACCAGTGAAAAAAAATCAGACTCATATGTATAAATATCACATGATTTCTGTAGGGTGAGATATCAAAAGTATAAATAAGGACCAAAGTGTATAAAAGGTATTATGAAATAGCAAGAAATTATTTAAAAGAAAGGGGGGCTAGGAAAGGGGAAGGGAAAAGAGAGGAAGGGGAAAATAATAAAAGGATAAAATGTAAATAAATCTTTGTAAATAAAGAGGGAAGGAAGAGTTGAAGTGAGGAGAGGGAGTTGGGGGGAAACAGAAGGTTCCGAATATATCATGTACATGTATGAATCTCCTAGGATGGATATGACCATTATGTGTATCTAAACTGTGCCAGTAAACTTAATAAGAAAGCAAAACATGATTTTCATTTATTGAGCCATTACTGTGTGCCAGTTCCTATGGGAAGACCTTTGTAAACACAACTGAGCCTCTTTGTAGCTGTGCATATTCTAGAACATCTGCACCAACCCTGAATTGGAAAGCTCTGAGCCACTGTTTCTGAGGGAAAGGCAGGATTAGGCTCTTGCTAGCTTCAGCTGACCATGTGCTCATCAGCCCTTCAGCATGTGACCTTGCTCTGTGTGTGCTTCTTAGTCACCTTATCTATTACACGGTGTTGATTCATTAATACTGAACTTAGAGCCAAGAGTTTAATTCAGGTCTGAATGAAACTTTCCACACAGCACATCAGTGTGTGTGTGTGTGTGTGTGTGTGTGTGTGTGTGTATGTTTAAGGACAAGGGCTAGCAATTGAGTACTATACTCAGGACCATATTAGACAGCCCTTTCCATTCTGTGTTTGTGGAGCATGCATAGCTAATGGAGCCTGCAGTAGGAGTTGCCTGAAAAAGATTTTGCGCCCTCCTTTGCACCCAATTTTTCTGTATCTTTTTTTTTTTTTTTTTTTTTTTTTTTTTTTTTTTTTTTTTTTTTTTTTTTTTTTTTTTTTTTTTTTTTTTTTTTTTTTTTTTTTTTTTTTTTTTTTTTTTTTTTTTTTTTTTTTTTTTTTTTTTTTTTTTTTTTTTGAGACAGGGTCTCGCTGCGCAGTTCAGGCTGGCTTTGAGCTCACTTTTGTAGCCCAGGCTGGTCTTGAACTCGCACTGATCCTCCTGCCTCAGCCTCCCAATCTGTATCATTTTTTAAAGAATATGTTTTTGACCAGAAGGTTTACTTTGGTGACTTCTAGCACATCAAAACAATTAAGAAGAAAAGTAATCACAAATCTGAAGAAGTGAGACACATAATGAGAAATTTAAAAAAAAAAAAAAAAAAAAAAGTAAACTCAATAACTGCAGCAAGCACAGGCTCTGACTTTTAAATTGAATTGTCCAGTGGGCAAATTCATGGATACGAGACAGAAGGGATGTGGAGAAGTCGAATGTGCTGGGCAATTTGAGAGATGTGCGCACAGGGTGCCTATGTGCTCGAGACAACACGTGGGTGAGTCATTCCTGAGGCAGGCACGTTTCTGCATGTCTATTTAGGTGCCGGGTCATGTCAGATCTTAATCCCAACCAATAAGGACATAGATTAAGTTGTTCTTCATTTGGGGGGGTGAAAGGAAGTGGATGATTTAAAACTCAAAAGTAACTCATTTAATGTAGCCTGTAGGAAGTCTGATAAAAATATCAAATAAGCCGGGCGTGGTGGCACATGCCTGTAATCCCAGCACTCGGGTGGCTAAGGCAGGAGGATCAGTGCGAGTTCGAGACTAGCCTGGGCTACAAAAGTGAGCTCAAGGCCAGCCTGAACTGCATAGCGAGACCCTGTCTCAAAAACACACAATAAATAAATAAATAAATAAACAAACAAACAAACAAATAAATAAATAAAATGAATGAATAAAGTTTAAAAAAAAAAAAAAGAAAAACCAAGGTAAGTGTGATCTCTGAATAGGAATCCCTATTTATCTTGAATTGGTATCTCATTCCTTTTGCATAGATCTGTATCTCAAAGCATTTCAAGGTATCTTTCATGCCAAGACTTACTTTCTTTTTTATTTTTTTTTATTTTTTTAGGGAGGGGTCTAGAGAGTGCTCAGGGTCTCACTACTATATCTGACTCATAGTGATCCACCTGTTTATAGCCTCCCAAGAGTTGGGATTATGTGCGACCATGCCCAGTCTCAATTGCCATCTCAACACCCCCCAGGGGTGGGGCTGGTATGGTAGGCCTGGAGATCGAACTCCTGGCCCCTGCACCTGCTTGCAGGTGCTTTAATCTGCTGAGCTATGAGGCAAACCCAAGACTTTTCTTTTCTTTTCTTTTAGCCTCTCCTCTCCTCTCCTTTCCTCTCCTCTCTTCTCTTCTTTTTTACTCTCTCTCTCTCTCTCTCTCTCTCTCTCTCTCTCTCTCTCTCTCTAGCTTGCTTGCTTTCACCAAGAATTTCTCTACTCACAAATCTCTTCCTCACAGTTGTAGTTTCATCCATTTCTGTGAGGGAGATAATTCAGCTATTCTTTTCCTTTTTCTTAGTTCAGCTATTCTTGTCCAATAATACCAACACCTTCAGATGTATGTAGTGTATGACCAACTTTTCTGTTATTTGTAAAGTAAAATGTTATGACTCTATTGATTTATTGCATTTTTTCATATGCATGTAAGGAGGAATAGAACGAAATTCCTAGTAAAGGAATCTCATTTATTTCTGGCTGCGTGAATCAGTGTCACAGAATTCAGTTCACCCCTGCTCTAATTTAAATCGTATAACTCTTCCTTTGCCTTGGATATTTTGTAACAAACCATCTCCCCCCAAATAAAAAGTTCACATGTTTCAAGGGTCATTAATTTTATTGATGAGAAATACCTTGCAGATATAAAATGGATACAAAATGATTAATTTCTTATCTAAATGACACTTTTGGTTTTCCAAATTTCTTTTCAAAGATTAATATTCCAGTGTAGTTTATCAGTTATAAGGATCCCATCCTCTTCCAAAGATGAATCGGTTGATCATGTCAAAGGCCCTCAGAGGCTGGTCATAGGGCAAAATATGCCCTCCACCTCGAACAATGACCTCAAAGAAAGACAAAAGATACATTACATTTAGAGAAAGAGGCATTCTAAATAAATGGAAAGTTTAACTCACGATGAAATACTCAAAACTTGTATAAAGTACAGAAAATATTCTACTAACCCAAGCCTTTGATATGCTCATTGTCCTGCTTTTGATAGTTATGTTAATAGGTACTTTCAAGGCAGGAAAGTTTATTATTAATCAATATTATCTTGATTGTACTCCAAGTTATGCTCATTCTTCTCTCTTGGGACTGACCTGCCTGTTCTCTCCTTCTTCTCCCTTGGAGCTCTGGGCAACGTCTTACTTAGCTAGCCTTCCCATAGCGAGGCCTCCACTAGGCCAGGTCTACCCACAATGAATACTCAGTCTACCTAATTTAACCTTATAATTACAAGCCAAGCTCGTTGTTACCATTAGTAATATTTGCCAGCTTAGCTTTAAGAGTAATAAAGAGGATATTTTGATTCTCTTTTAAGAAACATACAATTAAAAAAATCCTGCACACTTTTTTAGAATACTCTTTTCCAAGGCCCTGTTATCAAAACATTTTAAACATCTAGCAATTTGAAGCAATTTCATACACTCACTGCTTAGATTCACTTTGTTTGCTTTCTGACACATAGATGCCTTTGTCCATCCCTCAGTCTATCCACTAACCCATTTAATTTTTTAAAGGTTCCAGGTAAAATGGGGACAGCAATACAATTTCCCTAAATCCCTCCACACCACGTTAACCAGAGTTGAGTGTGTGTTTGTACAGTTCTTTCTTTTAAGTGAAGTTAAAACAAGGTGAACCATCGCTATCTTAAGTATAGATTCACCAGTGTAGCTGTGTTACCTCTTCCTTTGTTAGTTGGATAAAGAACTCTTCAATCATCTCTAGATGAGTTCAAATGACGTGAGAGCCACCCGTGAGCTGGCACTGCATGGATGAATGGAGGACTGGCCTTGTCCTGCCAGGCATGGCTGTCTGCAAGTACCCCAAGCAAAGCATCATGGGAAGCCTTCATGATTCAAGGCCAAGGTCAAGCACTGTCAGAGTGCTGGGCAGCAACATGAGGAAAGGCACTGTGGCCTGAGATGTCCTGGTGCATATGTGGGGTGGACAAGTTACCAGAGACGGGAGTGAGCATATCCACGCCATGGGATCATGTCCCCTGTTCTCTAGCTACCAAATAACAATTAGCAACTAAAAATAACTTCACAGGGACCCTCCCAGGAGGCTGGGGTTTTTTTGTTTGTTTTTGTTTTTTGTTTTTTGAGACAGTGTCTCGCTGTGTAGTTCAGGCTGACCTTGAGCACACTTTTTGTAGCGCAGGCTGGTCTTGAACTCACATTGATTCTCCTGCCTCAGTCTCCCAAGTGCTGGGATTACAGGTGTGCACCACCATGTTAAAATCTATTTTGATCTATGGGAATTGAAGCCTCCCTCCAATGCTACATGTATTATATAAAACATTTGTTCTTCCCATAATATCTGCCATCTTATAACCTCACTAGGAGGTAGGTAAACTCAACATTATGAGCTAGATTTTAATTTGTTGTTCACAGCTGTGCAAACTATGTGCAGGTAGCGTCACTCCCATGAGCATAGAGGTACCTGTGATACCTGGAGCTAGGAGGTGGTTTGCCCAAGTCATGCCCTTGTGAGACAATCAGCTCGAACCTTGACACCAGATATGAATGCCAGAGTTTTAGTTAAATCACAGTACTTGCAATGGTTGGAGCTTAAAGCTCAGCCAAAGACTATCTTTATTTCCACATTCCTCTCGGTAGTGACAATACAGAACCCCACTTATGGGTATGGGACTAGACTGGCTCTTTTTGTACATAAAATGGAAACTGCTTCATTCCACACATGACCCACGGTCATTGACACCTCAATGACTGTGGACTCTGCCAATCATTTGTGTCCACTTGTTTCCTGGAACACAGAGTGTTTCATAGCTTGCCCCAAGGTGAAAGCAAACCTAAATGTGACCAGAGAATGTTCCTAGAACTGTATAGGAAACTGTTCTTTCTGCCATAGTCCTGGGCCACCTCCTCCCCTTGCCAATTGCCATCCAGGTCTCTGGCCCTGCAGGGATCTGATGAGGGATTTCTGTGCAATTTTAGCCCATCTGAGGATGCTTAGCCAAGTCATCTGTGTGACAGAATCCAGCTGCTTCAACTGGAAATGAGTTTGGCAGCAATGGTCCGGAACAGCAATAAACCAAATACCCAAGAGCTAAAGGTCTTCCTGCCCACAGAACCACAGCTGTGGCAAATGCACAGCAACAGAGTGGATCGCGACCGGCTCCAGAGTCAGAGTGCACACATATGAGAAGAGGTACTGTGAGCTGTGGAACCCTGAGTAGTAACTCCACCTGTCTGAGCCTGCATTCCATTGACCGTACAGTGCCCAGGAGAGAGGTGTTAGCTCCTGGGGTCATTGGGAGTTACGTGAAGATTTAATGAATCTTCCATGGAACACTTAGCACAGTACTTGGACTGCATGTTCAATAAATATTAGTCATTAACATTATTCTTCCCAGGGGCCAGGGAAATAAGTCCGAATAAATGCAAGCACAGGGTCCTGAGTTCAATCCCCAGTACCGCAAAACAAACAAACAAACAAACAAACAAACAAAAACCATTATTTTTCCAGTCATGATCTACATTTAAAATTCAAAATCAGAATGTCTATACCGGATTAATTTCCCTAGAGCCTGCCCTGTTCTGCTATTTGTATTGACAATCTTGGCTTAAAGGAGTTCTTTAAATAATATTTCTAGGCCGGGCGTGGTGGCTCACGCCTGTAATCCCAGCACTCGGGAGGCTGAGGCAGGAGGATTGGTGCGAGTTCGAGACCAGCCTGGGCTACAAAAGTGAGCTCAAAGCCAGCCTCAACTGCATAGTGAGACCCTGTCTCAAAAATACAATAAATAAATAAATAAATAAATAAATAAATAAATAATATTTCTCCCATTTTCCCATGCACAAAACCACCCGGGGTTCCTCATGCAGAGGGCCCAGGGTGGGGCCCAAGAATCTGCATGGATACCAACTCTGAAGTGCTGCTGCTGCTGTTTTTGCTTGCTAGGATCCACTGTTCAGAACTTTATTCTATGGTGGCAGGAATTCTCTACTTACATCAGGGAGGAATATAAACAGAAATCTGCTTCCCACTTATGGTGCCACCTTAGTTTTTCCCGGCCCGCTATCCAGATGCACCCCTGCATCCCCGTGTGCTCGTGCCATCTACGTCCAGGATAAGAAGCTGGCCAGGAAGAGCTCAAAGGCTTTGGTGTTATTAGGCTTTCTCAGCAATCTGGTTCAGTTTCCGAGCTGCCACATGTAAGGACCCAATGACTTGGGACACAGGAACATTAAGATCCCAAAAGAAAGCTCCTTTAGGAAGAAAGGCCATTTCACATGACCTCAAAGTCCCACACAAAATATGTTCTCAAGTTGATTCAAAGTTAGCGTTTCACTGACGCTAATCTCAAAAATGAATTCACAAATGTTTGAAGGTAACCTGTGCGGTTATTTATAGCCAAGCATCGTTGCTCACAAATCAAGGAACCAAACCACTCAGCAGCTGTTAGAGGCCTGTGACAAAACGTGGCTGGGTCATGATTATGTATTTCAATGTAACAAGATTAATCTCAGGGCTCCCTGGAGGGAAACAGATCCATCGCCGTAACTGTGTATTCAAAGTGCATCTAAACTCATGTGCCCCAGATGTGCAAAGGGAGTCACAAACACATCATGAAGTTTAAAAGGGTTATGCAAGCACTTAAAGCATCATTCCACTTTACTTCTTAGAAAATGATGCCATTCACCCTGGATCTAGATGCTGGACCCAGCAGTAAATGTTTCCTAGTTGTCTTTTTAGATATGAGGATTCAGGACCTAAATACAGGCACATTCACAGTAGACTTGCTCGTGTTGATGTATTAGGGACACTTCTGAGAGGTTTCATAGAAGGTCCTTGAAGAGAGAGTGGGCATGCAAGCAGTCAAGGGGGGCTATGCACTGCCAGAAGTATACACTATTCCTACAAATACAAGGAGCCTGACGCCACAGGCATACCCATGTGAGTCTCTGAATGGCCCTGTCTGTGAAGGGATAGAAGGAGGACAGAAGAAAAGTTGAATGGGCCACATGAGTGGGTCATGTGATCTTCATATGCATAACTAGGATGAACAGATCCCATACTGTAGGGGTTTTGTTCATTATGGTAAAATATACTTAAGATAAATTATAATTTTAATCATTTTGAAGTACACAAGTTAGTACCATTTAGTACCTCCACAGTGTTGGGCAACCATTGCTACTATCCAGTTGTAGGATGTTTTCTTCACCCTAAAGGAAACCATGCTCATCAGTAGCCCTACAATCTCCCCCCACAGACCCTAGCAACAACTCCTCTGCTCTGTGTCTCTATGGCTCTGCATCTTCTGGATGGATTCTGGAGATCTGAAATAGGATAGTGATGTGCTCTGATCTATAGTACAGACACCTCACTTAATATCTGATGAGGAGGCTGACTTGGAAGGCAGTGATACTTGGGCAAAGGGGAAAATAAGTAGAGTATTAGATCAAATAAGAGATCATGGAAGCTTAGGGGAAATGCAGGGAGCAGAGGGAGGAAATGAGGATGTTGAGGTGGAACCAAAACTTCAGTGATTGGCCAGATATGAAGGTTAAATGTGAGCCCCCAGTGCATTCTGACTTTGGGCTTCTGAAATATGCAGATTTGCAATGGGTAGTGTTTTTAATCAGGACAGGAGAAAAGAGATCTATGGGAGACACAGGTTGAGGGGACAGAATATGAACAATGGGCTAACTCCAATCTCCATGATTCAGTGATGCATGCACTGAAGAGACTTTTGCTTTTTATATAGGTCTCTGACCTGCACTGAAGTTCTTTTACCATTTTTATTCCACTCCACATTAACTAAATCTTGCCTTTTAGCTTCCAGACATTAGTTATAAGTAGAAATAAAATAAATATGCACTCAAAGATATAGGAAAATGAAAAGATATTTGGAAATGCCAATGAGAATAAAAAGCAAGCCAAAGCTTGCTAGCAGACACTGCCTAACAAAGAGTGAGGTAAGGCACTTTCAAAAAATAAATAGGTCCTGGATCAAGGCAGAGTTGTTCACACAACACTCAAGGAAAACTATCACTGACATTTCTCATCATGTGTTGTAATTTAGGACACAATTACTGAGCAGGTCACCAAAAAGGGGTGCTTCCAGAAGCCCATATGCAGCCCTATGGAGGTAGCTTTTCTGAAGTACCTAAGACAAACTTTCAGTCTAATCCACAGTCTCCAAGAAGGGCTGTGCTGCATCTCACTTAATCAACTGCAATGCCATTGCAACTTCCACCTCTGGTTATGATTCGGCTGCTTATATCAAACCAACCTCATGCCAGTGAACAGGATCAGAAGCTGGATGAAGAACAGTGTTCTTTAAAGATACAGATAGCAACAGGACTCAAGAGATCAAGATCATGGAGAAAAGATGACTGCAGAGAAGGGGGCCCAGCACTTGTGTCGACTTACTGCTGAGTAACTGATGAGTTCCTAGACTTCTCTGATCAAAAAGCCAGCAAAAATCAAATCAAAACAAATAAGTAAAAGCCATAAGCAAAACCAAACCAAAGACAGATGAGAGAATAAAAGGATAAGGCCAACTTTCAATAGTTTTATGGTATGAGGAAAACCAGAAACATAAAACAGAGAGAATCCCAAAAGAAAAGAAAATGCAGAGGAGCAATGAGGGCTGATCGTGCAAGACAAGGAGCTGGGAAAGCCAGGAAGAAGCTGGCCTTGCAAACCGTGACACCAAGCACAGAGTAGTCACCTTGGTCCTTGGGTGTATTCATGAGTTGTCTGCCCCTGCCCCTATTCCAACTGCTTTCCAGAAGAAATCAAATCCTTTTGGGGGGAGGAAGGTTTTTTTTTTGTTTGTTTGTTTTTGTTTTTAGAATAAACTCTGTGCAATATTCAATACAATTTACTGTGCACGTTTAAAGACAAGATCAAGCTACTAAAACTCAGGGGACAAAGTTCGGCAACAGAAAGACACCATGTGTGAATCAGATGTTGGTATTATCAGATACAGGGTTTTCATGAACAAACAAAATATTTAAGACATTAGGGAGAAAACTGGAAAATTCACTAGAGAATTAGAATAGTTAAAAAATTTAAAAATGTAAATTCTAGAACTGAAAAGATATTCATTCATTGTTAACTGAGGTTCAGAAAATTAGACATAATTGAAGAAAAACTATACGACCTAGAAGTTCATTTTTTTCTAGGTTAGCCAGAAATATCTTCACTGATTGAAAAATAAAGGTCTGAAAAATGCAGAAAAAAAGAAGGAAGATTTGAATTACAAAATTGGTATAAGCACCTGCTTGGCAAGTCCTGAGTTCCATCCCTGGTACACAGACACAGACACACACAGACACACAGACAAAAATTGATTGCACCTACACACAGAATAAAGCCAGAGGCAAACAATACCTTAAAACCTGTCATAGGAAAAGAAATATTGGTTTCGTATCATCAAAGAAGGTGCTCTGATAACAGAAACAAGGAAAACTGGGAGATAATGAAACAGTGTCCTTAAATAACTGACAGAATTTCTACAGAAATGAAAACCTGACAGAAGAAGAGTAACTAAAAATTTATATCAGTTGGCAAAAATAATGGACATTAATATTCATGTCTTTTGGAGTTTGAACTATGTAGGAGTTTTAAAAAGACATTTACACAATGGTGGTATAAGTTGGTCTTAAGTGTTAAAAAGTATACAGGCATTACTAAAAAGTTGTTAAATGTATAGACTCACAGTTGGCTTTCTTAAATAATGACATACATCATAATCTTTATGCATACATTAAAAGGATAATAAAATCACACATGACTGGCAAGTTAATAATGGTAAAAGGGGGTTTATTATGACTCTTAAGTTAGATAAGATTAATAAAAACACTGGTTTCTCTAAAATGAAATCTTTTGACCAAGTAATTTTCTTTTTAGAGAGATACAAAATTAATCTCAGAGTGGTGAAGACCCTTCAGTGAAGTCTTTTAGTGTCATTTCATTAGATCAGTTGGATGTGCTATGAGCTATCAAAGAATAACTTTTAGAAGTTACAGAGTTTTCTCTGCATATCAACTCAAGAAACTGGTAGCTTCAAGCAAGTTTGGGATGAATGATGAAAGTTAGTTTTCTCTTTCCTTTGTCATTGTGATCAATGGAAAGTGCAAAACACAGCACAGTGTAGCAGGAAATGACTTTGTAAGGCAGATAAGAACATGACCTCAGGGCTACTTTGGAGAGCTAGCAAGTGGAACCTCATGGCCAGACCTTGTGGGATATGACAGAGCGAGGAGGCCTGCCAACTAGTAGATATCTTCAGACAAAATCTTTTCCAGGAGGCTGAGGAATTCCTCTACAGATTTTTGCCACAGAAAATCATATACCTGAGTCAACTCTTACACAAGAATTTCCTCAGTGTGGCAGACTTGACCTTGTTTCGGGTCCCACTGGATATGCCTAGCCCAGACCCTTCACCTAAGGATGATGACAGATAAGCAAGGGAAGAAAGAAGTCCCTAGGTGTGGCTTTCTCCCTGAGAACGAGAAACTTCTGGCCCTGCTTGGTCTAGTTAAGCCAGAATTATGGACTCAGAAAGAGAAGTGCGTGGGTCCAGTGCTTGATCCCCAAGATTGAGGATGGAAATGATTTTGGGGTAGCAATCCAGGAGAAAGTTGTGAAAAGGGTGAATGCAGTCAAGACCAAAGTAGAAGCCTTCCAGACAACCACTTCTGTGTACTTCTCAGAACATGGAGACGCTGTAGCCAAGGCCTCTACGGAGACCCATGTAATGGATTACCAGGCCCTGGTGCACAAGAGAGTGAGGCAGCCTATGGGAATCTCAGGACCATGGTCTGGACCTGAGGGCCTTCTATGCAGAGCTTTATCATATTAACAGCTACCTGGAGAAAATTGTCAACCCAAAGGGTGAGGAGAAGCCATCTATGTATTGAGCCCAAGACTAGAAGAAAAATAAATAACCTGCTCCTTGTTAAACAATAACAAAACAAAACAAAACAAAAACAACAACAACGAAAATAAAACCTTAATCTCAAGGTTCAGCAGATCTGGTTGAGCCCAGCTCCAGGACTTCAGCATAGCAACCTAACTTCTCCTATGTTATTTGTAAAATGGAGATAACATCTTGGACAACCAATTCTTTCAGCTTGCCCAGGACCAAGGGGTTGCTAGGAATAGACAATGTTATGGTTTATGTCTAGTTGTCCCCTCAAAGCCTCATGCAGTCATGGGGCAGGGACTTCTATAGTTTGAGACTTGACTCATGAGTCACTGGGATTATGTGATTTAGTACTGATCTAGAGTTTGAGACTTGATCCATGATCCCTGGGATTATGTGTTTTAAATACTTCTGGGATTATGGGTGTAGCCTAAGGTGGATAGGCTGAGGCAGAGAGTCTAAATGTAAGATATAGAGAGACAGAGACAAGCTCAAGCTGTTGCTCTGCTGCCCTGTTTGGCTGGCTGCCTTTGTCACCATTGTTGCTATTATGCCACCATGAACTGCCGCTCTCTGCCATGTGCCACTCAGCCTTGGAGCAGGCTGAATATGGACTGAAACCTCCAGTAACTGTGAGCTAATAAACCTTTCCTTCCTTCATTTTGAGTGTTGGATATTTGTCCCAGCAACAAGTAAAAAGTAACTGAGACAGAGAAGCTGTAGTACCAATGGTTAAAAAAAAAAATAAAGTCAGACAATCTGAAATGATTGGTCACTGTAAGCATGCTGGACTCTCTAAGGACTCAGAGACATTGCAGATAAAATGTTTCGTGACACACAGTCCTAAAATATGCATCAACTTCATAACATATGTTCCTAGAGACAAAAAATAAGCATTTCACCAATGGTCATCATGCCCTCATGATCAAAATTTTACAGTCAAAAACAATAGTCTCTCCCTTTAACTAATGGAGTTAAAGGCAAACGTTCCAGTACTAAGAAGCTATGGTTCCTTATTGTAGTGTTCTGAAAGAGAGGATTACAATACAATCTTCAGAAAGAGAAATATTTATCTGCCAGGCTTTTTTGATTTTCACATGATGGACCTTTCCTTCCCATGAGAAAGGTCCCAATTAAAGTAGGAAAGCCGCTGGAGTGTGAAATCAAACCTCCATCAAAATGCTCCAGGGGACTGTGTCTGCAGCGTGTTCTCCCCTTCAGCTTGCCTGCATCTCCACGCAGCTGGTCCCTTCCCCCCCACACCCTTCTCCCTTTCACCACACAGGGTGCCAACGCCCTCTTCCCACAGGGCACTGTCAAGCAGGCAGGACCTTACTTGCCTTAGCAGAATGCCATAAAGCAGTTCTGCCTTCCGCCCCCCCCCGCCCCAGGAAGCCACTTTACAACACAGAATCTGATGCAGTTAAAAAGTAGTTGAAACTTCACTTCTTCATTTGGTTACTCTGAGTCCAGTTGTTATATCTGATATCCTCAAGAGGATCCAGAGCACAATTCAGTTCATTCTTTACTCTCCCTCAGTATCTCACATCAGGATCTGTGTGTGTACTCTCTTTCCAAGCAGAGGGTGAGAATGGGGGAGGAGATGACAACCGCCAGGGCTCTCAGTCAGGATGTTGCAGGGACTTGGATCCTAGCTCATGATCTTCTGGGTATGACAGAACAAGAGGCATCTGACCTCCTAGGGCAGTGCTTCCTGGGCTGGCATCACAGGGTGGCTGTAGCAGCAGAGTGCTCAGAGCTCTCTCACTGGCTGAGAAAGGCAAGTTGGTAACTGGAAATCAGCCATGGCAGGAGTATTTGCACCATGGAAATTGGCAAACTGTATGAATCAGGGCCCTCTGGTTTGCTCTCACACTATTCATTTCCTGAAATGCTATTTCTCCCAGAGAAAGAGAAAGCATTTTGGTCTTCTTTTATTTAAAAGTAAGCTGAAGAAATATTCATTGAAGTGGATAAAAGATAATATCTAAATATTGTTTCAAATAGGAGCATGAAGATGAGCAGGGCCTTTCTCTGCAGCCTCCCTGCCTTTCTGTTTCAGAAGTGCCAGCAGTCCTGGGCTCAGAACCACACGGTACTCTTGCTCCTATCAGAGGCTCACAGATGGTCTTTGTAGGAATACTCCAGGCCAGAAAGGACATTTGGAATCAACCCTATCTTGACTCATAACTTAAGGGGGGCCCCAGAACCTCTGAATGCCCTTGGGTCCAAGGAATTTGGGATACAGTACATGCCACGTGGGATGGCATTTTGATGATGCCATTTGCAGAGAGAACAGATACTTTTTACTGCCCAGTCTTGAGGCAAAAATACTGCCTTAATCAGCCTGACTGTGCAGCCATATTTCAATAGAATTTGGTGTTCTTTCCACTGCTGTCTCTACCTCACTGCACTTGCTACCTAATTTGTTTATTTTCTGGCTCTGTTTAACACTCCCACAGTGAGTTTGTGGGTCTTTGGTTACACTTCAAATTAAAAATGAAAAGTTATTGTTTAAAAATGAAAACTCCAATTTAGTCTTTGTTTTAAAAATATCATTAATTTTTAAAACCTATTCTCCATGGGTAGAAAGATCTTTAAATTTTAGACTTCTTAGCATTTATTCACTTTCCATTTAATGAAATGGCTCTCTTTTAAATTTCAGTAGGTTATTAAAAACCACTCAACAGCTAAGAGAAAATTACGCATTGTTGCCTAGTTGTTATACCTCAATAAATAGATCTGCTAGCCAATTTATATTTTAAATAATACAATAAATTAGCTCCCAGAGCATTAACTAAGTGCATATTTGGGTAGCTTAATTTAGAAGCATTTTCTTATGTTAATCGGTTCTCTCTAATGAAATAGAACTGCATGAACTAAGAAGATTTTTGGCAAATAATCAGAGTAAAACTGGGAATTGCTATTGTTTATTATTTCCTTTGTTTTCAGGAAGCAAGCTGTGAGGTATTTTTTTAAGCAAAGGAAACAAAACAAAAACCAAGAATCCAATTCTTTTTGAAAAAGGAAAGGCTGCTCTCATCAGGACAGGGGTAATGAAACTTCTCCAAATCTTTTCATAATTTTATGTTCCAGAATATTCTCTCTCTTTTCTCCTATGGAACACAAAAAGGAAGGAATCTTTCAATGCTGCCTTTCAGTTTTGTTTTTCTTTTTGTATTAGGACTCAAACTCATGACCTTGTGGTCACCAGGCAGGCACGGTGCCACTGAACTACATTCCCAGTGCATGCCTCCTTTAATTTGAAGGGAATTATTTTGAACTATTGATTCTCTTAGTCCATCTAGTCCATCTGCTGTGAGACACACTGGTGCACAAAAATGAGTACTCACAGCACACTAGGAGCTGTAGTACTAACACACAGGCACAGACACACAGAATGGTACTCGAGACAGAGGAGAGGGCTGAGGATGAGGTAGGGCCCAATTTAATGCTATTTCACTGAACGTTTGCTCAGTGCCAGGACCTGTGGTATCAGTGAGCAACAAAGACCCAGTATTTCTGCGCTCAGGATAGTAGCTTGTATAGAGGGAACAGCAAGAGGGTGACTACACAGTGAAATTAGAAACTCCAGGGCGGGCGGTGCCCACAGTTTGGAGCTGCAGAGGGAGGTGCTGGGGCAAGATCAGAGCTGGCTCCCTGGAGGGCAGCCTGAGCTGAGCCTCAAGCAACACAGGAAACGTTTTTTAGGTACTCAGCAGACAGGTCTTACAAGTTCAGGGGGAGGGGACCCCATGGGACTCTCTCCAGTGCCTATTGGGGGATGACAAAGGGTTTCAAATTGTTTTTCAGGATTTTAACTGGGGAAGAGGGTGAAAAAGAGAAAGCGGAGGTGAGAGCAACTGTCTTCCTGCAGCCGGAGAGCTGAGAGGAGCCTGCAGCGGTAGGTGTCCAGATGGGGTCAGAAGCCAGGGAAAGACAGGACAGAACTTGCGAACTTGCGCCTTGGAGAGAGCACAGAAGGAGGCCTGACCTCTGAGTAGGGAGACTGGTTAGGACCAGCTAAGAGGCTGCTGGAGAGGAGAAGTATTAAACTATAGCCTCTTAAAATACATATGTGGAATGCATCTTTTCAAACATGGAACACATCACAGCCAGAAATGGTTTCATTTTGGAATTTATAATGTGGATAATGCTCATGAATATTTTGAACATCCTCAAATGCAGCACTATTTTTATTGGTTTGTATAAATGCAGTGTTTTTCTTTTCAAGTAGTTCACTGTGGTTTCTGTGATGAGAACTAGGAAATGGATAAAACAAGCCAGTGTGGAGGATACTACAGAGCAGATGTGAGAAGTTCGAGGAGAGGCTGGGTGGAGGGTATTTACCAATTATTTCTCTCCTTAATTTTCTGGTAGGACTTGAAGCAAAGCAACTGGCAAAAAGCACTTCTCTTCCTTGACTCAGAGGATGAGTAAAGGGCCTGGGAAGATTCTGCCAGGGATCCTGGCTCTGTTCCCAATGAGAGAAGCCTAGGGCTTGCCTGAAAATTAGGTCATAAGCAGACACACGTACATTTTCTTAGTTGTTTCTTATTACTCAGCCACTGTTGGCAGAACTGAACTCAAAGCTGGGCAACATGGGGGACAAGCTCAGCAAAGGATCTAAGAAAGAAAAACACACCCATATGAGCAGAGCACTACCAGGACGTGGTGTAGAGGGAGCCCTGCACCTCATTGTGTGTGTGGGTGCTGCAGTTCTTTAATTTGATTTTGGTCAGGAAGAAGACAAGAAACAGGAAGGGAAAGAGGATACAAATCATGGGTATTAAGACATGGGATAGAACAAACTAATTCTCCTTTAATTTAGCAAGCGCAGATGGAAGGGGCAAGGTGGAAATCCAAGCACTTGCTGAAATAATGGAATAACCAGAATCCTTAGATATGCCAGATACAGACATAGTTAATTTGGAAAACAGATTGTGACAATGACACAAGGATGTCAGGCAGGCTAGCACTAGCTGTAGCAGCAGAGAGTTAAAAATGTTAAGATGCAATCACATCATGGAATACTGTACAGCAATGAAAAAGAGACAACATGACTAGCCACATCTACACGAGTGACTCTCAAAAAAACAGTGCAAAAAGCACACATGTGTTACTGAAAAATGCATAAGGGACATTTCCTTTTATATAAAATTTAACACAAAATGTAAAATGTTATTCCCTGATAGGTCTACCTATAGTAAAACCTTTAGTGCCAAGAACAGGAATAAGATGATAACAAAATTTGTGAGCGTGATGAACCATCACAGGCATGGGACAGGCATGGTACTGGGAATGAAGAGGGACACTGCTTAGTGTCTTGGACCTTGCTGGTAAACACAAAGAATTCTAGCTATTCTAGGGCTGAGGAGAAAGCTCAGCATCTAAATGTGCCTGGCAAGCACAAGCACCTGATGTGATGCCTGGCACTGCGTGCTGCGCCAGCCCAGGAATCCCAGGCACACTATGCTGGCCACCAAAACTGGGCATGGTAGCACATGCCTATAATCCCAGTGCTGAGGAGGCTGACCGCCTCATGGAGAATCACCCCAAGTCTGAGCTGCCCAGCAAGAGCCTGTACCAAATAAATAAATAAATAAATAAATAAATAAATAAATATTTTTAAAAACAAATTATAACTATTCTATATGTTAAATGCTTAATTTAAGAAGAGAATAAACACTGATTCATGTTTCCATACTCACAAAAATAGATCAAAAGATCTAACATGTTCAAGCTGGTCATGGTGGCGCACACCTGTAATCCCAGCACCTGAGAGGCTGAGGCAGGAGGATCAGTGCAAGTTCAAGACCAGCCTGGCCTGTAAAAGTGAACTCAAGGCCAGCCTGAACTGCATAGCAAAACACTGTCTCACAATGACAAAAAAAAAAAAAAAAAATCTAACTTGCTCTTTGCTGGGCTTTTCTTCTCCCCAACACAGAAGTGACAAGATGGAGCCTATGTCATGAAGCAGTAGATGCGAAGGACATAGAGAAGTTACTGACTGAATAAAGGAAAAAGCAGGACCTCCCTTCCTCCAGCAGCTCCAGGGAGACAGTGCTGGTGCCAGAACCTGAACCTTGGGACTCTGGTTGATGTACAAAACAATAAACATTAAGAACAAAAATAAATATCCACATATCCAGCCAGACAGGAGAAGGGTAGCAAGCTGCCAGGCCCGTCTGACTTCTGCACTGATGATTTGCTTTTGACTCCGTAAGTGGCTATCTTTCCTCTCTTTCCTCTTCCCATATGTCAGAAACTGAGGACAAATAAAAATCACTTTTAAAAGCAGGATGTGCTTAATTTATTGTCAGCAGTTATGTTCAGGATTATTGTTAAACAATGCTTTAGAAATATCTCATTGCTCAACCTAACCACTTTTATTTACTATTAATAGACTGCCATGTGGCCAACATGTTAAGCGTCTGTTTAGCCCTCTGTTCAGCTCCTACCTCTCAGCAAGCATTTCCTTCTTAGCATGAAGCTAAAGATGGGCAGAACAGCAGTAGCTGCAGGCCCTTTCTGATGCCTGCTACTGAGCACGCATGTCACCATTTGAACTTTTAATCCAGTGCCTGCTGAGGAGGACTGTCTGAACAGAGCGAGGCTGTCTTGCCCTGTAGAAATAGACGAATGCTGGGAGAAATGCATGGAGCACTGGGAACCTGAGGGAGACCACTGTGCAGTCGCTCTGAGCAGGATTTAATATTAACCAACTGGCTTTCTTTGTGTACTTATGAGCCGGTCCCAGGCATGGGTGCCTTGTCTGGAGACAGGCAATAGGTTCATAGTAAGTGAACCTCTATGAGTCACTGGTCCCCGCTGAGGCCTAAAGTGGCTTATAAAGCTGTGATGCTTCAAAGGACAAGATAAGGTCAGAGGGCCCTACAATGTGTCAACCTGCAGGTAAGGTAGTCTCCTACTTAGCATACTTTACTACCTGGGGAAGTCTTTTAACTGTCTCCAAAAATCCTGCTGAGATTCTCCAGTATTCTTCAGTGTCCCTCTCCTTTGTTTGAAAAGCAAATAAATATGGGCTGCCAGGAGAAGTTCTCTGTCTTAGTTCCCAGAGAATCTTGAATTTGGTTACAGGGTTTTGAACCTCCTGGAGCCCTACACTCATACCACTTGATTCTTTTATTTAAGCCTTTGCCATCTACTCCTTTGGCAGACTGTAGGCCTGATCAGTTCACAATAGCTAAGGAATAATATTAATGAATTAGGAACAAATATTTATTACATGCTAATAAGATGTAGTATAGAATGTCAAGAAGTTTGTAAGCATTAACTTAACTAATCCTAAGAACTAATCCTTAACTAATCCTGTGTGTGTGTGTGATAGATCTCTCTATGGCTGTCCAACACTGGCTTCTCACAGTGTTTTCAATGGCCCAAACTGATTAATGTCTCATCCCTATAGAAATACAAATGCATAAGGAAACATCCTTAGTATATTTGCAGGATTCCCCACGAGTATCTAAGCCAGTGGCTACTCAATCCCTTATATGAATTGATATAAGATTTGTATATTACCTGTAAACAGCCTCTTACATCCTTTAAATCATTAATAGATTATTCATAACATTTAATGCAATGTAAATGCTAAGTAAATAATTGTTACTCTGTATTGATTAGGGAATGAGGGCAAGAAGAGAGTCTGTACCTGTTAGGCAGAGATGCAGTCATCAAAGGCTTAACCACATTTTCGATCTGCAGTGGGTTGAATCCACAGATAAAGAAACCAGGAATACAGAAGCCCAACTGTATACAGTTGTGTGTGTATATATATATATATATATATATATATATATATATATATATATACATATATATACACATTCTATAAGAGCCATCAGTGGGCTTATTACCCTAATTTTAAAGTAGTAGGGAGAATGAAAGTTTCAGGGTATTTATGACAGTGCACGTGATATGAATACATTTCTGCTTTCTGTTAGCAGCAAAGTAAAAATCATTGCTAATACTACTGTGATTTTCTGCCTACATTGAAAGTGGAAGGAATTGTTAAATTTCATAAAGAAATGCCATTTCATCTGGAGGTTAGGAAAATCGAAGATAAAGTGCACTGACTCTCTGAATTTAAACATAGATTCTTATCCCAGAATAAGAACCTATTGAAGTTCTTGTTAAATGATGAATACCTACTAAACAATGTAATGGTTGCCTAATGGAAATAGCTAATATATTCATAACAGCACTCTACAGTCTAAAATACTGCACTGTTTTTTTGTTTTGACATGGAATTCTGTAAACTCATTATACTGTCTGATCATTAATTAATATCCAGGAATACATTCACTGTGGTCAACGGACAGTGCTCTTGCTGAGAAGCACCACTCTGGAGGACACAGTCACCCTTCTGTTAGAGGGCAGCACAGATGCACTCCTAAGGGTGTCACACACCAGGAACACGTAATTTCAGCACAGCACAGAAGTCTACTGAGAAAAGGAAGCTCCAACTCTGAATAAAGAAAGCAACCTGTGAGTCTAAATTACCAAAGGTCTATCAGTGATGTGAGTGAACAAAGGCGACTTGTAGGTTGACAATGCATGGCATGAAATGAAGTCTAAATTGTTGCTGAGGGTTTTGGCTGTAGATTCCAGAGGACCAATGCTGTGCCAATGGACAGAAGCCACTAAACTAAGTTTCTTTTAATGTGATGCTTCCAGTGAATTGCTGGTTTGTTAAGAATAAGACTATGGACCCAAATTTCTGGTTGGTCTATAACCGAGTGAAATAGGGTAGATTTAGGGCAGGCTTTAAGACTCTAGATGCAAGTTTATCCAGGCACAGCCACTTCCTACAGGATGGAGACCATGGCAGTGTCAACAGGACAAGATGTGGCAGATGGTGAGCTTTCTCACCTCATGATGTTAGAATCCCCTATGAATCTCAAATGCATGTTATAATGACAAGATCTCTGGAGAGGAATCCTGGTAACTTGCATCACAAGAATTCAAACACATAGGTTAAAGGAAAGCCATAAACGATAGCTGCAAATTCCTTGCCATTCTTTCACCTAAGACTAGTCTTGCCTTACTTTGTGCTTTGCTTTGATTGATGCAATGCAATGCAAAGAATACTGGACAACTTTGGCACTGGCATCCTTTTGTTTCTCGGTTTGGGAGAGCATCTTCAGCTTTGTGAAGAAGTCCTACACAAGAGGCCACAGCAAGGCAGCACTGGGGAAGAGAGGAAGGCTTAGATGTCTCAGCTCCAGTAGAACTCCCAGCTGAATTCAGCTGCAAGTGTGACCTAAAACCATCAGAGCCAAAACCATCCAGTGGAGCCCATCCAATGCACACAATTATGAGAAATTATAAATTGTTGTTCTAAGCCTCTGGGTTTTATACTGATTTGTTATATCCAAACAAATAACTATAAAAAATAAAGTATTTACTGCCAACCCTCGATTCTTTTACTTTTTTTTTTTTTTTTTTTTTTTTGAAAGATCTATTGTTGGAGTCTTGGAATTTATATGAGTTGAAAACCAAGTGCTGATCTATCTTTCTACTGCAATACACGACAAAATTATACAGAAAGCTGAGGGAAAATCTTATGCCATGGCAACCAAGGAAAGCTAATTGCTCATTGGCCCTTGGTAAACTACCAGTGAAAAATGGCAAGCACTTCATCTGGGTGGCCTTAGTGACGGACAGAGATGCAGCATGTGTCGTCCTTCTTCAGGGAGCGCACTCAGCATATGGCACTTGGCTGTCAGGCCTCCAGGGGTGGCCACAGCTGCAGAGGGTGGCCTCTCCCAGGGTAATATCAGTCCTAGGGCAGCTCACAATTTCTTCATTGACCAAGCAGCCAGGCACTCAAAGGCCTGGCTGTTTTGGCCAAGTGTGGAAATATTTCCCAATCCCAGCATGTTTGTCCGCACTGCATTATATTTTCATTTCTGCCTTGGTCCAATCCTAGTTTCCCATTCCTTCCTCTGGTGTTGATTCCCTCCTGAATGATTTGTACTGCAAACTTTGTCTCAGTGTCTGTTTCTGGAGAACCCATCCATGAGTGCCCTGCAGTTCTGACTGGGAGGTGGGAGTGCAGTGGTAGCCATGTTATCAGTGACCAACAGCCACGCTCTGGTCTCAGGCTAGAAGATAGAGGCTCAGAATCCAGGATTCAGGACACTCTTTTCTGTGGAAGGTGACAAAGTTGGATGTAGGGGAGAGACAGATTCTGCTTAGAAATTGTTGTAGCAAAGCCAACACGTTTTCCCAGGGAATTACTCCACTTGGTAATCATTGTCTCAAATCGATGTAACAGACACTTTACTTAGTTCTTTAAAACATTTCTTCCTCTCTCACCTAGTGAAATGCAAGAGCTGAATTTATTGCTCTCTGCTTCCTCTAGACAAGTCGGCACAATCAGGGACCCGCTGAAGGCCTTCTGGGAACCCAAAGTTCATAATGCGCCCTATGCTGTCTACAATTCTGAAAAACTGAAGTCAGAACAGGAAATCCTGTCCTGAAAGGCAGGTGGTTAGTTCTATTGTTCCTGCCACGGGCTGTCTGGAGAAATGCTCACGTTCCAGCCTTTCACTCCAGGGGCTGTGGAGATTCTTTCCTATGTTTTTGAATTGTTGGGAAGCAAGGAAACAAAGTAATGCTGATGGCAGATTTAGGAAAGCACAGTTGGCAAGTGGTGGTTGGCACTGCTTCTTCTCTGCCCATGCGCTTTCTCCAGCTTCCCTCTCCTTGCAAGTAGTGCTCTTGCCCCAGGTAACAAAATAGCACGTGGTCTGACCATGCTGCCAGGCACCACTACCTACCCCTCCCCCCACTGCCACTAATACCACATACTCTCTTGGAGGGCAGGCATGTGGTCTAGATCTGTTCAACCTGAATATTCCGCCTCCTTTTTGTTCCACTGGCCACAAAGGCATGAAGGGAAGCCATGGAAAGTTCCAGACTTGGGTTATCTGCTGTTACTACTTAAGGCCTGAAAAAAAATTTCTTAAGGAAAGTTTCTTTTTTTCTCATTTAAAAATGAGCAAATGTCATGACACAGTTTGCAAGGCAGCAACTAGATTCCATAAGGTACTGATAAAAGTGACTGGGAGACTACATGTGAGGTCTCACTGACACTGAATGAACGGGTGGCCATCCTTAGCAACTACTCTGATCTTCCCCACATCCATATAAAGTAGTGGTGCTCACCCAGATGTTACAGAACTAACTGGTAACTAGCCCCTGACTAGAAAAAAGGCAAAGGTGAAATTCAAGCCAGTTCTATCTCACACCAGTCCACCTTCCATTCATTAACCAGCCTCTAATGTGACAGCTTTCCAGAAGAACTTTGAGAGTGCTGTGTTCCTTCCCCTTGGTTTTCCTAGAAAATGGTATAGGCAAAAGAAGTATCATCTCTTCAACAGGAAATTGAATCTCAAAACTAGGAGACCCCAAAGCTTATTCCCTTCAACCTGTCTTTTGAGGACTTGAGAATCAGGTGTCAGGGTGGTCTTATGAAATAGATGGAGAATCTTCTCCTAATAAAGATATTAAGTGAATGAAGATATGCTATATACATATACCAATTTCCTAACATGAACGGATTATGTATTTCAAAATACAGTTTTTTTTCTAAAACTCCTAACAAAACACTCTATATCCACGATCCCTTAATTCTGAATTTATCCTCTTACTCCCATTTTAAATTTTACCCCCCAAGCCATGAAAATGTGCTTAAAACTTTTAGTACCTCTTACTGCTTAAGAAGTGGGACACATGCCTTTGAGTCCACCAGGAAGTCCCCCCACCCACTTGCTACTGTCCCAGCTCTCCTCCAAGCTCAAGACCGTGAACCATGCCCCTGCTCAGCCGTCTTTTAGCCCTGGCCTTATCCAACATGTTTTCTTTGCACACTACCCCAATTCTAGTGCTTTTAATAATATCACAAGTTCCTAGATAAAGTCATAAGGTTTCTTTGCATTGGATAAAACTGGACTCATACGTAAGCTCAAGTTCTACTTAAAAATGCCTGGCATTCCGTATTTGTGGAGGGTGGTCACAATTTCAGGTGTGAAATCCATTGCTCTCAGTTCTGCTTAATTATACAGAAGCTGGGCAAAAGTTGTATAATTTCATTTGCTCAAGAATATATATTGCTGGGGCCAGGGAGATAGCTCCGTGGCACAGGTGTCTGCCTGGCAAGTGCAAGGTTGTGAGTTTGAACCCTGGTCCCACGAAAATATGCTTATGGGGTAGAAAGCCATGAAACTGGAAGCTAGATGGGTTTTCATCTCAGCAAGGACAAAATGTATGAAGGTGACTTTGGAAGATCATTGAATCTCTAGATCTTTAAACTTTCAAATCTTCTGGAAAATGAGATTTAACATTGGTTTCAACTATACAGTGCTACCAGCTGAGATAATCCATTGTGCAATTACTGAATACTCTTGTAGTGATGATGATACAAAAAAACAAAAACAAAAATAAAATCCATATGTCAAACTCAAATCAGGAAAATGAAGTTTGTTAATTGCACAAAACTCCTGATAGCAGAAGCCACATCTGCTGAGATCAGACAAGACTGGAAATTTGGGGAGTAACTTAATCCCCATGGAGTCTCAAACATATCTTTATTAAAAGAAAAGCAAAACAGAGAAATAATTTAATTGTTTTCACTAAGACACTCAGCTTCATGAAGTCTAAACTAGAAACACGTTCTTGTAGAAATTCACCAGTGTACATATAATTCTGATCTTTAAAAATTTACAAATCTAAATATGGATTCAAAATATCCTTGCAGCTGATATGAAGACTTGATGATATAAATACAAAAGCAATGAAAACACTGACTAATGTTTAGAAAAAGACACAGAAAGGTCCCAAAAGGGGCAGTAGGGTGGTCTGGTCCAGGGTGACCATGGAATGTGAACAGCCACAGAGAAAGGACTATCTCTGTGGGACCAGAGAGGACACTAGTAAGCTCTTGGGGTCAGCGGCTGTGCAGAGGCTCTCTGCGGCCTTGGTCAGCCCTTCACCTGGGAAGCCATTGTATACGTAGCATTTTCCTCCACTTTGTACAAAAGCAGGTACAAACAGATATGGGGTACATACACACGCACTGATAAACGTACAGAGCACACGTTCACTACAGGCCACTCGACTCTTCTCCGCTTGCACTAACTGAGAAACTCTTGACACTGATTTTTTTTTAAAAAACAGACATCTGGGGTTTTTGCTAGATCTTAGAGATAATTCATTCTAAATCCTGTTTCTGACGGGTTAACTGAAGCTTAGAAAGTTTGCAGCCTCAGGTTATGCTACAGCAGGCTCTGATTCCTAGTGTGGTATGAACACCGCGCCCTCCCTGTCTTCCAGGTCCTAGTGCAGAGATGTGCGTGCGTGCATGTGTGCGTGCGTGCGTGCGTGTGTGTGTGTGTGTGTGTGTGTGGCGTGCACCTGGAGTTGCAAGGAACACGTTTGCCTCTCTCTGTCTCTGCTAGCTCCCCTAGGAGGGCTGTCATTCCTTGAAGTGAGCATTTTAGGTAGCCACACGGAGACAAATCTACGTTGGCTTCCAGTTTTTAAATTAAGAGCTGTGGTTGGCAGAGAGCGTGGTTTCTTTTTTGGCAGACACATGCACGTGCTTCTGTTTTGTGTGTCTGAGACTGAAAAACAAGTCCGGGGCCGAGTCCGTTTTCTTCATTATCAGACGCTGACACTGGGACAGTATTCCCAGCTCTAGCCTCACAGAGGACGCTTTGTTCGCCCTCGAGCCCCCTCCCTCCTCCATTCCCCATCTCCATGCTCCCCCACCGCAAGGCTGAGGCACTAAGAGGGAAGGAGCTCCGCCAATATTTTAACATCACCTACATAAAATGCGGATTTCTTGCTGCGCGGTAATACACTCCCTATCACAAACATATGTGGGTCCCGCTTCTTCTGTTACCCAGTTTTTGGCAGCCAGGGACGCACCGCCATTTCATCTCCGAATGTGTTTTGCATTGACAAGGAGAGCGAGCGGGCCTCGAGTGGGATCTGCCACCGGTCTGTGACATGCCACCTCTTTGCCCTGAAGTAACAGTCTGGCCTCCCAAGCAGGGCGTTTTGTGCAGAGAATCAAGCAGGACACGTGGGTAGTGCCAGGCACTACCATGTTGAATTTCTCAACGTCTGCGTAAACATGTGCAACTGCTTTTTATCACATTCTATGAAGATTTATTAGAATATCAATGATTGATCCTGGGGACAGAAATTTTTGAGGCAGGGTCTCATTATGCAGTTCAGGCTGGCCTTGACCTCACTTTTGTAGCCCAGGCTGGTCTCGAACTCACACTGATCCTCCTGCCTCAGCCTCCTGAGTGCTGGGATTACAGGCTGTGAGCCACCATGCCCAGCCTTATGGGTTGATCTTTAAATAAAATATTTTCCCAGATCTTGAATTGTATTATATTAATGGTTGAAAAAAACAAAAACAGCTAAATTTGCTAGAAGTCCGGTAACACTCTACATCTATTAATTTGATATAATATATTTAACTGTTTATGAGATGCAACAGACTGGGGCTTGAACAGAAGGAATTTTTTTTCACATAATTTGGGAGGCTGTGAGGGCCAAGGTGCTAGCCAGTCCAGTTCTGGGGAGGGTCATTTTCCTGCCGTGCAGAGGGCCACCTTCTTCTTGTGTCCTACTGAGCAAACAAAATTCTCCAATGTCTCTTCTTAGAAGGATACTCAGCACAATAAATCAAGCCCTAGGTTTATGATTTCAAACAAACTTTAATTCCCTCTGATAGCCTCCTCTCCTCATGCAGTCATATTTGGTGTAGGGCCATGTGAATTGGAGGCAAGGGACAAAATTCATCTTCACAAGTGAATAAATGAGTTAAACAACATAGTAGAGACAGAAGTTGAGAGGTTACAAAATCAACACACAGAAATCAGTACCATTCCTATGTGCCTGTAAAGGACTCATGGCGAAAGAACTCAGAAAAATAAATTCAGAATAGCTCCCCCTCCAATTAAATCCCTAGATATCAACCTAAGCAAGGAAGTGAAGTATCTATATGATGAAAATCACAGAACTCTGAGAAAAGCATTGGAAAGCATATTAGAGCATTGAAAGACATTCCTTGTTTTTGGGTCAACAGAATTAACATTGAAAAATAATAAAGCTATATTACCAAAAGTGATCTATAGATTTAATGCAATGCCTGTTAAAATATCAACATTTTTTCACAGAAATAAAAAACTATCCTAAAATTTGTTTGGAGTCACAAAAGACTCAGAAAGATCAAAGCAAATCTTAGTAAAAAGAGAAGAAGCAGGAAGCATGATGTGCTGGACTTCCATTATTCCACACATCCACAGTAACAAGCTAGCAGGGCCCTGGTACACAAGCAGACATGTGGGCAGAGTAGAACAGGAGACACAGAAACAACCCCAGGCACATACAGTTGGACGATTTGGTGACAAAGGGGCCACAAACATACTTTGAAGAAAAGATGACTCCTAACAAATGGTGCTAGGACAATCAGATATTCACTTCCAGAAGATTGAAACTAAAGCCCTATGCCTCATCCTGTACTAAAATCTAATAAAAGTGAATCAAGGACCTAGATATAAGAAACCAAAACTGCTGAAAAGCAGCATAGAGAATGTATTTGAAACTATGCATACACGCAAAGACTTCTGATAGAATTCTAGTAGTAGAGGAAATGTTATAAAAATCCACTAATGGGATTATACCAAATTAAAAATCTTTTGCACAGCAAAGCTAACAATTGACAAAATGAAAAGATAACCTACAAAATGGATTGAATGAGACTTTTGATAGAAGACGAATCTCTAGAATACATAGTGAGCCAAAAGACTAATCCCAAAACGAGTGACCCAACAAAAAAACTGGCAGAAGAACTGCATAGAGATTTTCAAAAGATGTTCAACATCTTTAGTCATTAGAGAAATGCAAACCAAAATGACCTTGACATTCATTGTACACCAGTCATAATGATTTATCATCAAAAACATAAAAAACAACAAATACTGATGAAGATGTGGGGAAAAGAAATCCTTCTATTGAAATAAAAATGGAGAGGCACAACACAGCTGAATGGAAATGAAGGACTTAAAGGTTAAACAACAAAGTGACTGAGAGTAGAAAACATAGGAAACATGGCAGGAGCAAAACCATGCACAGGATGAATTACATAATGGTCCTAAGAACCTCCAAAAGGTTTATCACACTCAGGATAGCAATGTGTGACACTAAAACTATGCTTGGAATGCTTGTGATTCTGGTCTTTAAGATGTGTGCTCCTTTTAATGTAATTTTAGTTACTGCTATACTCTCTCTCAGGTAAATGGTTGGTTTACAAGAAAACAAAGAATGGTATTACATGAGAGTAAAAGACTAGGAAAAATACTGAAGGATTGACAGGCTACAATTTTGTATATGCTTAGATTTCTAAATTTCTGTAAATGTGTAAACAGCTTTTATCATATTCCATGGAGATTTTATTAGAATATCAATGATTTATGGAAAATACCATTTCCAAATTAAGTCTAAGGTATTTGATATTCAGAAAGACAGTGATATTAAACTCAAGAATCCATGTTTTAGAGTAATAGTATCATTAAGTTTTCTTCTGGAGGGCTAAGAGTATGTGTTTACAGACCAAAAATTGGGGGAAAAGGAAGGGCTACAAGGATAGCCAATATTCTGGCCCTAACTCTTCAAGGTCAGTGAGGACTCAGGACAGAACAGAACCTGTGCTTTAATATCATATAACTCAGTGGTTTCCCAAATTTTCTATTCAAGGAGATTAAGGGACACAGAAGAAAGGGATTGAAGTTATATAGTGTGCCTAAGGAGAGTCACCTAGAGAGAAAACATTCGGTCTGGCTTTCACAAACAGCAAACTGGTCAAGCAATGGCCATGACTCATCCAAATGGCTGACACTGACAACAGTTCTACAAAGCACTGTACATGGTTCCAAAGTAAATCCTGAGGGGATTTGACTGACCTTGGGAGATACAGAAACTACATTCTTTACTATACCGGTCTTGCTTTAACTTGCCATTAATCACCTAGCAGAAAAGTTTAAACATGTAGCATAAAATGTAAGGGTAGTTTAGTACGCTGAGTTGTAAAAGGCCCAAATCAACGCCTTCCAATATTGCCAGTTTCGCCAGTAGCACAATGCAGTTATGGAGCATTTGAGTATGTATGTAACTACCTTCTCTTAGATCAAAGAGAAGAAATCTATTGTACCAATAACCATTAGAAAATTAATCATGTCTACACCCTGTGCCCTGTATAAGTAAAATGAGGACAACAATGTGCACTGTATCAATTATTGTGACTGTGTCCTACTAACATGTTTGGAAACTGGCTCATTATTTCTTATTAAAAGCAGTAAAATTAAATTTAAAAAAATCCTTCTACTATGGAAATCAATACAAAGATTCCTCAAAAAATTCTAAAAGTAGAAGCTCCATTTGACCCAGCTACACCTCTCCTGAATATATTCCTGAAAGAACTAAAGATATCACATTATAGTGACACATACCTAACCATATTTTTTTCTTTTTCTTTTCTCTTCTTTTCTTTTCTTTCCTTTCCTCTTTTCTTTCTTTCTTTCTTTCTTTCTTTCTTTCTTTCTTTCTTTCTTTCCTTCTTTCTTTTGTGGTACTGGGGATAGAACTGTGAACCTTGTACCTGCCAGGCAGGAGCTTATGCTGCTGAGGTATATCCCTAACCATATTTATAGTAATGTAATTCACAATAGCTAAGCTCTAGAAATAGCTTAAATGCCTGTTAACAGAAGAACTGATAAAGGAAAGGTGGTATACATGCACACATTGGATTTATTGTCCAGCCACTAACAAATGAAATAATGTCATTTGCAGCACAATGAACAGAATTTGAGAACATTAGACTTATGTCATTTAAAGTACCACAAACTCTGAAACTTGAATATCACATTGTTTCTCTTACATGAACAACAAAATATAAATTAATACACTAAAGAATAAATGATAAGATACTAGGAGGTAGACTTTTGGAGATAAAGAAGGTGATTAAGGGCTGTGGGAGAAAAGAGAGATTTGCAAAGAAAAACGATATAGGTATATATCAATTTATGCGTATAACTATCACTACTTTGTAATGGAGACATGCACTATTAAACATACAAACATTCAAAAAAAAGAAAGAAACAGCAGTATAGAAGAATGGGGAATTAAAAGAAATATTAGTAAAAATATTAAAACTGAAACATGTAGAGAAAAAAGCATGGAAATAAAGCAATAAAGGATAAAATAAAAAGGTTTGATATTCTTAAACATACAGGCTTAGGAGGAAAGGATGAGGAAGCAGAGAAAAGCAATATTTGACAAGAGATGACTGAGAATTTTTCAAGTGTAACAAAATATTCAAGCCATAGCTCCGGTAAGTCCAGGAAACCCAAGCACAATATATACGTATATTACCATATAAGTACAAAAAAATAAAATTTCTGGAAAACCCAAACTGAGAAATCTAAAAAGTAGTCAAGTGAGGTGGGGGTAGCCCAAAATTGAACAAGGACCACCATCAGCTACAAAGCTCTTGGCCAATCTCTTGCTGAAACTGGTTTAAATCAGGGGATGACAGCGCAGAATCTTTTTTTTTTTATTTATTTTTTTAGTCTGCTGAAAGCAAGTATTGAGCTAAGATTTACTAACATAAGAAATGTCCTTCACAGTGAAAAGGGAAAAAAGATATTTTAAGATAAAAAGAGGGATGTCGTTTTCAATATAACATTTCTAAAATAAGCACCAAAGAGATCTAGCACAGACATGGGAGAAATGAAGAGTAACCCAAAGGGTGAATATGTGGGTGACATCCAGTGACTGCTGGCTGTGTCAAATACTTAAAATAGTGATGTGTAATCCTAGAGACAGATTTAAAAAAAAAACACAATTATCTTAGCTATACTTATATGTACATAATTTTTTCCTTCCTTCTTTCCTTCTTTCTTCTCATTTCCCTCACCGCAGTTGTTCTTTCTCTTTGAGCAGTTTCTTTTCCATTCACAATATCTATTGTGCTTTTCCAGATTTTATTTACTCTTTCAGGTTCGTACACCAAGGGAGACAATACTATGTTTACAAATGTGGATCTGATTTATCTCACTTAGGAGTATGGTCTCTAATGGCCTCTATTTACCTATAAAAGCTTTGAATTCATCTTTCTTTATATTAAAAGAAACTGTTAATGCATAATTTCTTGAGCAATTTTACAATGCTTATATTGATAATCTAAAAAACTACTTTAAGATAGCAATATATAATATAATAAGCATTGTTGAATTCCTATCATCTTGTTTTTTGAAATTCTGCATTATTTCTAATGTTTTAAAATTTATTTTTATTCTCTTTAAAAACAAAAAAAAAACTACAAAAACAAGCAGAGACAATAGAAATGATTAAGTGCTCTAAGGTTCTTACATTTGCTCAAAAAGTGGTAAAATTCAAATTCATATTAGATTAAATGAGCCTATAATTTGTTTTGCATTGTACTTTAGTATAACTGCTAAACATACTGGAATAATTTATTGCTAACAAGTCTATAGATAAGAAAAAATAAAATTATACAAAATGGTTGGGTAATACAGAAAAATGCAGTAAAAAAAGGGAAACACAGTTTTAAAAATAAGGAGGAATTACTTTAAATGCAAATGGATTATTTCAATTTAAAAATATTGTCAGGATCTGTCAAAAATAAAACCCCATTACACACTGCTTAAGACAGACATATTTAAATCTGAGGATATAGAACTATTGAAAAGAAACATTGCAAAAAGACATCATATGTATGTATCTCCAAAGAGAGTTGGCATAGGTGCCTTATTATCAACAAATTTAACATTAAAATGAGAAGTGTTATTACAGATAAAAAAGAAGTTACATAAAAATAAAGGATTTAATGCCATGAATGTATAGCATGTCTATAGTTACAGTTAGTTAACAATAAAAAAATAAAACTAGCTAGGCATGGTGTCACATGCCTATAATCCCAGCACTTGGGAGGCTGAAGCAGGAGGATCTTTGTGAGTTTAAGGCTAACCTAGGTTATAAAGTGAGCTCAAGGCCAGCCTGAAGTGCATAGCGAGACCCTGTCTCAAAAAGACAAAGAAAAAAAAAAAGTCAGGGCTGGTGAGATGGCTCAGTGGTCTAAAGCATCTCCTTAAGCAAGCTTAGGCAGCCATGAAGGACTGTGGTTCAATCCCCAGCACCACATGCTGCGCCAGCCCCTCCCCCAGAGCAGGCTGAGCGGGCCATAACATAAAAATAAATAAATAAATAAACAAACAAATAAATAAATAAATAATAAAAGGGCCCAGTGGGATGACTCAGTGGTCTAAAGCACCTGCTTGGGAAAGCTTGGGCAGCTTTAGGGACCGTGGTTCAATCCCGGCACCACATGCTGTGACAGCCCTGCCCTCAGGGCAGCCTGAGCCGGCCACAAAAATGAGTGAATAAACAAACGAAGGTTCTGAAACAAGAAAAAAATAAATAAATAAAATAAAAAATTCTTAAAAAAAAAAGTCAAACTAGATTTAAAAGGAGCAATAGAAAAATCTTCAGTTATAGTGTGAGATTGTAGCAGACCTTTCCTGTTAAACTAATGGAACGTAAGGGTCAGCCTGATAGCTCAGTGGATTAAAGTACCTTTATAGGCAGAAGCAGGGATTGGGATTCGATTCCCAGCATGCTATGATGGCCCTGCCACCAGGGCATGATAAGATAGTGATTGAGACTGGGCATGGTGGCACGCGCCTGCAATCCTAGCTCTTGGGAGGCTGAAAACAGGACAATCATTACGAGTCTGATCTAGGTAGTAAGACCCTGTAGACTCTGTAGACCCAGTCATAAATAAATAAATAAGTAAGTAAGTAAGTAAATAAATAAATAAATAACTAATGGGACAAAGGGAACAGTGGCAGGGAGAGGGGAGCTGTGAATGACTAATGACAGAACTGTTCAAAGCTGTCATAGTTGACATATAATACATTACAACCAACAGCTATACAATATATACTATTTGTAAGTACACAAGTAATGTCCACAAAAAATCAGTGTGGGAGTCAGAATGCAAATTTGAAATAGCTGAAGTTATAAAGAACAATGTTTTCAGATCACAGAGCTGCAACTGACTATGTTTTCTTATTCTTGAAATAAACCTAAGAATACAAGACTTAAAAGTCTTATGAAATAATTTAAAATAAATCATTGGCCAAAGAGAATAAAACAAAATGGAAAGTGTATATTTTTAAATAAAATTATAATAAAACCATGATTAATTGCAGGGTGTACTTAAGGCCAGGCTTAAGAAATTCAACGCATTCAGTCCCTATATTAACAATGAAGAAAGGCTGAAAATTCATGTTTTAAATATCTATCTTAAAAAGCTTAAAAAAACTAAATCACATGTAGAGAAGATAACAATAAGAAGAAAGTCATATAAAAACACAAATTAATAGAAAGCAAAAAATGCAACAAGGATAAAAATCATTTGGAGAAAAATACTAAAAGTGTTATATCTCATGCAAGAGAGGAAAATTACTGATGTTACTACAGATTTGAGAAGACATTAAATAACAATGAGATGACATCACAAAAGCAATTTTATGCCCATGAATTTGAAACTTCTGATGAAATAAATTTCTTAAAAAATTACACACTGTGAAAACAAATACAGGCAAAAATAGAAAAGGTGCTTAATCCTGTGTCATTTATAGAAACGGAATCTGTAATTTAAAGCTTTCACAAGCAGCCGGGCGTGGTGGCGCACACCTGTAATCCCAGCACTCGGGAGGCTGAGGCAGGAGGATCAGTGCAAGTTCGAGACCAGCCTGGGCTTCAAAAGTGTGCTCAAGGCCAGCCTGAACTGCATAGTGAGACCCTGTCTCAAAAAGACAAAAAAAAAAAAAAAAAAAAAAAAAAAAAAAAAAAAAAAAAAAAAAAACAAGCAAACTATCAGGCCAAACTGACTTCGCCAATGGCTTCTCCCAACACTTGCAAGGTCTAATTGAGACATTCAAAAGAGGGAAGGCACTTTCCCACTCGCTTCACAGAGCCAGCCTAGTTCTTATATCAAAAATTGAAAAAGATGTTAAAAGAAAAGAAAATCACACAACTAAAGTCTGATTCCTGAAGTAGAGATCACACTAGAGATAAAGAGAATTTGTCCAAGAGCTGCATCTGTGATTCAAAACTGCAGCTATAGATCTGCCAGAGGAGCCTCTAGAATCTTCCTTTGTCAAGCTCCACTTATTTCTGAAATAAACTCTCACTAACCACTTGCTCGTAAGGCTGAGTATTATCTTTTTAAATTATCTTCTCTCCTGAACAAAACCTGGCCTTCTCTGTTTTGATATCAAGTCTAAGACCTGTATTTTATTTTATCTTTTCTAGAACTGAACTGAGGATTCAACCAGAGCCGCCTGAATGGTAGGCACATACTCTACTATTGAGCTCTAACCCCCAGACATTTTTATTTTATTTTGAGATAGAGTCTCACTAAGTCCCTAAACTGCACGTGATGAGCTCAAAATTGTGATCTCCTGGCCGTAGCCTACTATAGTGCTGGGACTGTTGGCATGTGCCACAGTGTTTGGCATTATTCCTATGTACTTTAATACAGACTTAGGCTATTATTTTCTGTGGAAAGTCGGGCCACAGAAGAGACGTGTTGGCTCTTCCATGATTGGCTTAGGCCTTCTGTCATACTGGCACTTGGTTTTTATTTCCAACCCTACTGTCCCACTTCCAGGGCGGCATGCCCCCAAGTGTTTTCATACCTGGTAGAAGTCATCCACTTGCCGGATGTAACCAGCCACTTCACTATCAGATTTAAAGATCCTCCAGACTTTTCTTTCCCTCCTGTGGTATTTATGGGTTCCTTTCCATTCCATGGCCGCCAAGGAGCGCTCTGTCAGGGCAGCTGCCACGATGATGTCCAGTTGGCCGTTGTAGAGAAGAACCTGAGGTGAAAGTGAGCCATGAGCAAACACAGGCTTCAAAAGATGATTCCAGTGAGCTGGCTTAAACAGAGAGTGAACCAGTAAAGGAAACAAAAACTTACACTTCTGTGATACAGTGCACAGAGAGGCCAGCCCAGAGGACCAGAGTGTCACTTCACTTCAGAGAGCCACATATACCAGCAATCTTGTTGCAACCAACTGCATTTTCCTGAAGGTATTATTCATAGCAGTAGTACTTCGTAGTTGTGTGTTTCATTTGATTGTAGAGCTACAATTGTGGTTTCATTTTAGAGACTACTACACCTGGGATTTCACAAAGCCTGAATTTCATTAACTTTGGATTCAGACCTTTTAGGAGCTGGCAAATGTAGCTTACTTTCAGGTATTGCTAATCCATGCTGCTCTGTCTTTGTACACAGAGTTCAGTAACAACCGTGATTTTTTAAAGAAAACAGAGCGATATGAGTGCTTCAGAGGTGACACCTGCTAGAGGCAGCTGTGCTTGCCATTCCACTTCCGGCACACCTTTTTCTTACATGTGATAGCTACTTGCCCAAAGGAAGGCATATTCTTTCTTCCCAGAATACAATACTCCCCACAGAACTGATGGATATCTAGGATAAACAGCGCTGAAGCAACTCTCCTCTTTGCCCACCAAACAACTTTCAAATTGTGTGAAAAGAATTAACAATGTTAAGATTCTTTGTCCCACCAAGCCCAATTTATGGAGTGGATTCTATAAAATTTAATACTTTTATTAAAATTATTAATAAAATACAATGAATAAAATGAAAATGAATAAAATTTATATAACTATACTTATTGATTACCATTTTGACTAAGAACACAAAACACAATCTAAAACTCTTAAAACTGCTAAGTAGTTAAACACACAGGAGTAGCAGAATTCAACTTGATATTGTAAACCCACCATTTAAAATATTTGACTGAGCCATATCACAATGTGAGAAATGCTTATCCTACATGTGATGCTAAGTATGAAAGGTGAAAGTCAAATATAGGGCATGTCACAATTATGAGTGTAAAGTCCATCTATTCTCATATACAAATTGAAACTTGAAAAAAATAATACATCTCCTTAACTTTGATGATAGAAATATGAGTAATTTCTTTATTAATTGTGTACTCTCCTTGTTATTTTATGAAAATAATACAATATTTAGTTATCATAAAGTATTGCCCTTCTACTCAAGAAAAAGGTTTTCTCTCTAACTCCATATGACCTTTGATCTACTTAGAAGTTGTGAAAGGGCCTGCTTACAGACTTTGGCGGAATCCTTAATTTGGTTATCAAGTGCTCCCTGCATGTGTTTCCATCTCTGCCTTCATGGTATAGGCTTCTTAAAAGGCTTAAACATAATTAAAAAGCCCAGGACTTTTACATACTCCAAATCCTCAAGCAGGAGTGGGACAGGATTTAGATCAAGATGAAAGAGCTCTGCGCCTCCCATGCGGGAGCACGCAGCCTTTCATGTTACCAGTTACCGTCCCCACCTCCACACTCCTGCACAGACCCCAGAACCAAAAGTCCTGATAGATTTAAATTTTCTTTAAAAAAAAATCAGCTTACTACAGCAATAAAATGTTTGCAACACACACACACACACACACACACACACACACACACACACCCCTACCTCAAAGGCCTTGAGTACTCAACAGCTTATACAAATACTTCTTTGGCTGTTTTGGCCAATGGTATGGAAACAATTATATGTGATGGGTACCAGAAAACAAAGCCTAAATGTTTCACTATTCTGGGAAGGGCTGATTATAGCTGATTAAGAAAGATAATCATGTATAAAGTAATTCCTTTTTTAGTATACAATCAAAATACACTGATTAATGCACAAATATACAAGTGTTATTTATTATTGTTCTCCCTGGTCAATAGATGTGACTTATGTCTTCTTCCAGAGAGTCCTGTCCAGTTACCTTTACTACCAGTGTTATATTTAGAAGTCAATGTGAATTTTCCTTTCATTTTAAGGGACAATAACAAAACCCATAGGTTACAGTAATAAAACAGGTTTGTATGCACAGAAGTACAGAGCCCGTTTGTTGAAGTGAACTAAGATATGTCCCTTCTTATTAAGACTCATTATAAACAAGATCACCAACTCTAGAACTAGGCAGAAGAGATCTAAACTGCAGTTTTGCACATGTAATATGTAGAAGGCCTACACTGGGGGCAGATGGAAATCATCCTTTGCAAAGCAAAGGTTATATAAGCGAAATAGCAACAGAATAATGATTGTGGGGCCCGGCAGGATGGCTCAGTGGTCTAAAGCGCCTGCTTAAGAAAGCTTAGGCGGCTGCAGGGACCACGGTTTGATCCCCGGCATCACATGCTGCGCCAGCCCTGCCCTCAGGGCAGGCTGAGCCGGCCATAAAAATAAATAAATAAACAAACAAAAGTTCTGAAACAAGAAAAAAATAAAATAAAATAAAATAAATTTAAAAATAAATAAATAAGGTTTAAAAAAAAGAAAAAAAATAATGATTGTGAGGGTTAATCTTCTTTGTCAACTTGACTGGACTAGAACAAATGTCTACACAATTAATCGCAGCGCACTTGTCGATATGCTTGAGATTGCTTTCTGAGACAAGTAGCATGAGGCACAGTAAGGCAGCAGGGAAAGGGACACACCCTGAATGGTGGTGGCACCATCCAGTGGGCCAGGCACCTGGAGAGAACCATAAAGTGAAAGGATGGGTATGTCTGTACATGTCCTCAGACCACTCTTCCTGAGTTGGTGCAGTGTTTGTGCCTGTCATCATCTGTGGACCTCAGGCTCCAAATTCGTCAGCCTTTAAGCAACACTCACAGCAGTGACTCCTCCAGAGCCCCTGGGCCTTCTGCCTCAGATTGGGACTAGATCACAGGTCCCTCTGAGGCACCCAGTTTTAGATCATACAGTTACTGGTTTTCTTGGGCTCCTGGCTGGCAGATGGCCACTGTGGGACTCCTTAACCTCTGGCTATGTGATATTCTCATAAATAGTCTCTTACAATGATATGTGTTTCATTGGCTCTGTTCCTCTGAGAATCTGGCTAATACAATGATCAAGCAAAGTGACTGTAGAGCTGACATTAGTGTCGGTCAATATTCAATCTAAGAATCCCAGAGCTTTTGTGTTTAGTGAAATTTGCATTTACTCTTTCAACTTCCCACAGGGACGTCCTGTGTCTGTAGGCTGCTCTGGGCGGGATGGGTAGGTGAGATACTTCAGGGGCCAGCGGCTGTGAGTTGAGAAGCCAGGTGGGTGTGCTTGGTGCTGAAGCCAAGGACATGCATAGGCTACCCACATCATGACGTTCAAAGTTCCAGGCCAGCACCAAAGCCTCCGCATCAGCCTATGGTAATGGATGTGCACACCCTCAGCCCACTTCTCTCCTGGCATGAGAACCAAATCTGTTTGTCCCAGACTGAAGCATTTCCCAGGACGCAGGATGATCAGTGCTAAAACTGGGACAGTGTGGGACAAACCTACCCCTGAGGCTCTCTGGTATTTTAAGCAACAAGCTCTACAGCCAGAGGAGCAGAGCCTGAAATGAATGCAGCTTTGAGTTACACTTCCCCTGTCAGACGGTTAGAACAAAACAGGAAAGGACTGGTTGGAGCTGGTGACCAGTGATGCAGCAGAACACTCACTTTGCTTTGTGGCCGTCTGTGAGGCCCTAGTTAAGGAGCAAGGGCATTCCTTTCAGAGACTGTCCTTGCAGTGTCTCAAAGGCTGGCGGGTGAGGTTACTGAAATCACTGGGTATGCAGTGCCATGGAAAAACGCTTATCATATAAACAATAAATAAAAACCCTAAGTTCATTTGTTTTTAATCCTACACTTATTACATTTAAAAATGTGCTTCAGATTTGGGGAAGACAAACATTAAAATTCTGGCCAAGTATGGGGAATTTGTTTTGCCTAATTGTTGTTCAGATTTTGCTTTCTTTTTCTGTCAATGTGATTATAATCTTTTATATTGGAAAAAAAATAGCAAAATGAAGAATAACCCTAAGAGGATGGGTACTTCAGTTTGACAAAAGATGGGTCTTTTGGGAAATAATTTGGAACAATTAAAATATTACCAGCTTACCAAATTTTCAAGGCAACAAGTCATAAAGTTTAGTTTTTATTCATAGGCAATATATTAAAAACACATTTCAAGGCCAGTGAGATAGCTCAGAAGACTAAGTGCCTGCTTAGGCAATCACGGGGCTAAGGTTTGATCCCTGGCACCAAATGTCATGCTAGCTCCACCCCTTGGGTGCACTGAGCTGGTGACCAAGTCCATGTCACCATGGTGGCGCACACCTGTAATCCCAGTGCTGGAGAGGCTGAAAACAAGAGGATCACTACGAGCTTGACCCTGGAAAAATAAAAATTCTCTAATTCAACCTAATTCAAGCATTTATGAGATGGCAGTAGGCTTTTGGGTGACAGAATTTTATGTGTTTGTCTGAGGTAGGATCTTGCTATATATAGTTCAGGTAGCCTTGAACTTTCACCAGTCCTCCTGCCTCAGCCTCCTAAGTGCTGGAATTATAAGCATGTGTCGCCATGCCTGGTATAAGCATTTTTTCTTTAACTTTGTTAAAAAGCAGTGATGAAAACTACATTTTACTTTAATGTTTTAACTTTCAAAATGATTTCTTTGGCATATAGCTTTATTCTCATCTCCATGAAGCAGGGACAAGAAAGATTACACTGGCCACCTTCCCTCGGTTGTTACAAAAACTGATACGAGCAGGTGCCAGAAGGAGTCCTAGACTACAGAACTTCAAACTCTTTCCTATGATTCTGTCAGAAAGGTGCTCAATTCTTTCAGACCAACATACATTCATTGACTGCTTCACAACTAAATGTTTAGTGCTACCCAAAGCCTCCAGAATCTGAGAGCTGCCTAAATATGAGACACAGTGCCTGTCTCCAGTAAAAAATCAATCTCAATTGAACAATCTCTGTTCACCCAACTTGGCTGATACCTCTCATTCTTCTCTTTGATTGTATAGACCAGGATGTCACAGAGGGTGGCGGAAGCCTCATTTCAGCAGTGGGCAGAATTCTGGAATTCTATCAACAGCTCAAGGACAGGGACACTTAATGCTTGCTACATCTTCAGCCTTTCACAGTGCCTGCCCCACTCCCAAGTCTACAGGCAATCATTAGGTGGAGAATTATAATATTTAGAGGCTTTGTGCAGTGCTGTACAGGATCATCTGCTGCTTTTATCTGTCTGAATCTCCTCTCTCCTCTTTTAGCGACTATACTTTGGGCAACCCTACTGTCAGTGACACAACTTCAGCAGAGCCTGGCAATCCTGCAACACTGCCTGCTCCATGTGGAACACATAACACTTGACAGGTCTTCCCCAAAAAGGTGGGCAGAGAGACACAGGGTTCCTTGCGCAGTCTGCCTATTTGTCTTGCTACTTAGATGCCCAGGATTTTCCTTGAGTCTTGTCTTTCTTTATCTTAGCTCTTCAGTATTTCCATGAATTCTGTAACCTGTCAGGTCTTCTTAACAATTCCTCCCAAATTTCAAGCAACTGGGTTTGTTCCTCTTGCCAAACACCATGAAAAACAAATGCATGCACCCCTAGACCAAAGCCATCCATGCTAACATGATGTAACTAGCAATATCCAAGCACACGGATTAACTTCCAAGAACTTTTGTCCTCTTTTCTGGGCATGAAGATGGTAATATCTCAGCCAAATCACAGTGAGAATCAATGAGAATATGTACTCCAAGCTGCTAGCAGGAATCTGACATGGGACAGGTGTTAATGCATTTAGTGTTTCCCCTTTGGAGCAAGCTGACAATCTGATAATGATTTCAAAGAATTTCAGCTCCAGGTTATCACTGAAAGTTGTAAAAGATTCCCATCACTGGTTTAGGGGGTAGATCTGGCTAGGTTTGCACCCTGGTTCTATGACTAGCAGAATTGTCTTGAGTGAGTTAATCTATCCAGAGCCCAGTTTCTTCATCTGTAAGGTGAGTATAAGAAAATAGTGCATCTGAACCAGGAGAATTACATGATATAATGCCTGTGATACTCTGAGTATTTCAGGCATGGAGTAAATATTCAGAAATGAACAGTTTTTATAATGGTGTTATCATGGGCTTATTACAAGCAGGACAAAATATATAATAACTCAAAAATTTCCAAATGAAATATTACCCATGGATTAGATGTGTGGCTTAGGCTAACACAGCTCAAGCCTTAACACAACTGTGCCATGTCATTGATCTGACACAACAGCAAAAGCATCTGAAAGTACTGGACTCTAACCTGGCCCAGTCCACTAAGACTTGTGTTCACAAAGAGTGATCTTGACTATCTCATTTACTCCCTCTGGTCCTTAGTTCTCCCATTAAAATAGAATATCCAAGAGTTGTTGAGGGAGGTAGGTAGGCTGAGAAGGAGTTTACCAGGTTTTTATTACTCTGTATCGAGGATGAACTAAACAATTAAATAAATAAATGCATCTACAGAAATATAGCGATCTTAAACCCAACTGTCTGAGATTTGTACTTGTCTTAGTTACTTTTTACTTGTTGCTGGGACAAATACCTGACACTCAAAATGAAGGAAGGAAAGGTTTATTTAGCTCACAGTTCCTGGAGGTCTTAGTCCATACTTGGCCTGCTCCAAGGCTGAGTGGAACAGGGCAGAGAGCAGCAGTTCATGGCAGTGGAACAGCAACAATTGTGACAGAGGCAACCAATCAATCATGGCAGCAGAGCAACAGCACTAGTCTGTTTCTCTGTCTCTCTTTAAATTACCTCAGGCTCTCTGCCTTAGCCGGTCTGCCTCAGGCCACACCTATAATTTCCAGCAGTACTAAGATCGATAATCTGATCAGTACTAAAATACATAATCCCAGTGATTCATGAGTCAAGTCTCAATCTATAGAAGTCCTTGCCCCATGATTGCATGAGGCTTTGGGGGGACAACTAGGTATAAACCATAACAGTACTATATATTACTATATATATATATATATATATATATACATATATATATATATATATATGTATACACATATATATTTCATTTTAATAATTTTTTTTTTAGATTTCAGTGTTACACACTGAATGTCTTTCCCAAAATCATATGTTAAAATTCCCAATGTTGAAAATGGGTGTGGTGTGCATGCCTTCAATCCCAGCATTGGGGAGGCCGAAAGTGGGAGGATTACTACAAGTGTGAGATACCTAGTGAGACCCTGTCAAATTAAACAAACAACAACAACAACAAAAAAAAAACCACCCTCCCAATGTGATAGTGTTAGGAAACTGGCCTCAGGAGGCTCAAGAAAATAGAGTACTATTGCATGGGACCAGGGCCCTTACAAAAGAGACCCCAGGGGATGCTGCGGTGCTCTATTCTGCTACTTGAATGTACAAATGTCAATAATCCACAGCCCAAAAGAGGACCTTCCCCGTAAGTGTCCACACTGGCACTCTGATCTCAGATGTACAGCCTCAAGAACTGTGAGAGGTAAGTTTCTGTTGCTTTCTAACTACTGAGTCTGTGGTATGACATTATAGGAGCTCAAACTAAGAGAGCCTACATCTAAAGATCAATAGGTCTGACCATGCAGGCCTGTATTTTCTCCTGGCCACTATGAGCTGACAACACGCAATGTTTGCCCAGTCAGACACAGCCTCGCCCTTTCCTTGTGTCCTTACACACAGGGGCCGCAGGCACTTGTCACTTATTCAATGCTTCTGCGAACTTTTTATTTTTTTCTTTTTTAAGATGGAAAAAATATTTCTCTGTGCCCATGTCTCTGTCAGAAGTTAAAAAGAAGAAGAAAGAAAGAAAGATCAGAAGATTAATAGGTCTCCATTCCCTTCCATTCATTTATTTCCTTCCTGGAGCTGCAAGCAGTGCAGTGTCACTGCCACCTGAAACAGGAGGGAAGTGGCCTTTGTCTGAGTTGGGCATGGAGTGGCCTTGTTTGCTTGTTTAGCCAGCTCATGCGTAATCTCTATTTATTCAAGGAATAGCTTTGGAGAACTGAGGGACCGTGCACTCAGGAACCACATATGAAAAAAGACGACCTTTGTCCTTCTAATAGGGGTATTTTAAAAATGAAAACTTTTCAAAACCGTGAATAACTGGAAGAGGAAAGGCAACTTAGCTCTTCCATTCTTAATGCTTTCTTTAGAAGAGGGGCCAATGAAGTCAGTTTCACTTTCTTATAATCCCTCCTAAAAACTTCAGTCATTTTTAATGAATGTTTCAGGTTCTTGATATACACGCGCCAGTAGTTTATTCATAGATTTAATGCTCAGCAAGAAAAACTTCTTTGTATGGACTTTATAATCAGAGTCAGATGATTATTTTACAGTTATGCTTCTAAGGGGTAAATATTTTTAAGGCAGACAGAAAGCAACCAACCATGTTAGCCAAATACACCAGCAGAAGAGTATCTTGCACTCATCTGGAGGAAGCCTGCACCCTCTAGGCTTAGATTTGCACTTCGATAAGCTTAGGGGATGCTAAGATAATCAAATGTGAAAAACTAGCTTCCTGCTTTTCATCTAATATGCGCAACTTGGAAGAAAGAGAGGGATGGGGTCAGAACTGTATGTAAATGTGCATTTGGATATATTTTATTGTTGTTAGTATAAAAGCATAAAGTTAAAATTAAAACCACCTGAAGATCATTTATTAATCTAACCTTTACCTGTTTTTTCGTTCTGCTAAAAAAAAATAATAATAATAATAACAAAACGCTGTGCATGTGTCACTAACAGAATAGAAAGCCTTTTTCTCCTTTTGGCCTGCTTAGTCCTCTGCTTATTAGGAAAATTACAGAAAGCTGTGTAAGAGGAGGCTTTGCTCTTTGGGTACAAGAGGAAAGCAAATATGCTTCTGAGAGAAGGCGGGACTTTTGTTGCTGCATTTTTAGATGAAAGATTTATGTTTATATTTTGGCCCATTTACAATGCATCATAATACTTTGCAGACAAAGTTATGCTCTTTTCCCAACGATCTAGTGACCTTAATCTCTAACATTTTGTGGTTTCCTGTTTGGGGAAATGATTGAACAGCAGCCTAAGCTATTCCAGGCTGCACAGCATTCCCAGTTGGCCTCTATCTGTCTCACTTTTGAACGTTCTCCTGTACACCAATCAAAAAAAAAAAAAATTTTTTTTAAGAAAAGAAATCTCCTTACAGATGCTAAATCGATGAAACTCCTACAGCATATTCCTCCACACTTCCTCTTCTGGCTGCTTTACTTAACATTCTTCTATTACAAACTCTAATAGAGCCAAGGGTTCTGTCTGCTTGAAGCAATTATCACGACCCACCAGAGCTTTTCCTCTAAACAGAAGAGAATCAGTTTAACTAATATCCAGCTCAATGGATGATAATTCCCAGGAGTTTCCCAAAAACTTAGAGCCCAGCCCCCAACCACACACAAAAAAGCCTTTTAATCCAGCCAAGCAAGATAATGTTTAAGATGAGAGGCACAGTTGTTATCCTTCCTTTGGGCAAGGTCTTGGCCCCAGTTACCCAAAGCTCACACTTTGAGTTCTCCTTCTTCCACTGATCTTGCAGGAAGTTAGTGAGTCAGGATGCTTATGTGTCCAGGGCCACTCAGAGAAGACCGAGATAGTAAAGTAATGCAACTATTGCATGGTGCAGCAAGTCACTTCTGAAACCCAGTCGGTCTTCTAAGGAGAGGTTTTGATTCCAAACTTAAGTGAAAGGGAGACAAAGAGAGAATGAACCCCCATCACACGCCTGCCAATGCCTTACACACTGGTTTCGCCAACATGCATAAAGAGAAATGAAAGAGGAGCAATATGCCTGTGTGTACAGTGATTACATAAATCATACCCTGCAGCCAAAAACAACTCATGCTGCTTTCTTGCAACTTCATGCTGAATAATTTAGCTACTTTCAGATGATAATAAGAAAGCCAATCTGAGAAGGATCCAACCCAGAGATCTTCAAAAGAAAAGTTCAACAACCTGAAGCAGCACACTTAAAATGGCTTTTAAAAATAACCTAGAATAATATTTTTCCTACAGTTTGAATATAAAGTCCTGGAGGTCCCCTCTAGGGGGTCTTTGGTTCTGCCTCTTATTTCAAGGTCTATACTCATCCCCCACCCCGTCTACTCTCTGCTCTCAAAACCTCCATAATCAATAACTGGATTGAATGAATTGCAAGTACCCCAGCAGCAGACTTTCCAAAATGCCAGAATAATCTCAAAAAAGAACTGTCCCCCTGGCTTCTAGAGGTCCACTTCCAGGTCACACTCAAAGGTCAGATGAAGAACATAATGTGTTCACAGATGCTTTAACCACGCTGGCGGCTGGATCAAGGAGCAGGTTTCTTTTTCACTTTGATTATCATTAAATGTATTTAATTAACAGCTATATATCTGCACACAACTGAACCAACCCAGAAACAGATTTGCAAATAAAAAATGCTCTAATTTATATATAGTTAAGTATATACTGTCAACCAACTCTATTCAACGCAGTAGCTAGTAAGCGCTTAAAATGTAGTTAGGGCAAATTAAGATGTGCTGTAAGTCTGACATACCAATCAGACTTGGAACGCTTATTACAAAATAAAGAACACAAAATACATCAGTAATGTTTCTAGCATTGGTTACAAGTTGATATATATATTTTAAACATAGAGCATTAATATATTATTAAAATCTACCTCATTTGTTCCTTTTATGCTTTAACATGTCTCCTAGACAATTGAAAATTACATAAGGTGTTTGCATTAGATTTCTGTTGTTCAACACTGGTATAATACCTCTTGTTAGATTTAAAACACAATGACACTGCTAAAATATGAGCGCAATCACCAAGAATTATGGAGAGATATAGAGAATCCAGAAATAGTGCGCATAAGGCAGTACATTAGAAGGGAGATCACCCTTCCAAGCTACAGCAACCCCCGGTGCCTGTAGAGAGAATAAGGCAGCCTTTTTGCAGCATAAACACTACACAATTGGAAGGCATAAATCTAGAGGCTCAGAAGGCACTGAAAGGAAGAAGGGCAGCAGAGGGCAGGCCGAGAGTGCTCAGGGAGCTGGAGCAGGGCGTGCCAACCCTTGAGGATCGGGCCTGGCCCACTGATAGCCCCTTCTCCCAAAGACATTTGCTTGCTGGGCTGAGAAAATTCTAGCTCTCTGCTGATGGGGATTACTTTGTCTTTCACTTACAAGAGGACTGAGAGTGACAGTAGGCATTCATCAAAAGAGCTAGAGAAGCCACCTCCGGGAGTCTAACTTCCACCTGTTATCAATCCCCAGACCCCAGCCCAGGTGGGGAGCAATGATAAGAAAGGTTTCTAACAAGTTGATCTCACAGAAGGAAGCAAGAGCCTAGTTGTTCGGCTTACTTTTCTTGATTGTTTTTTAAGAGAGAAAAATCTAACTGCTGCTGTGCTCTTTATGTTTTTATCTGCACAGGAAAAGCTGGTATCAGTCAGGTGCAAGATTCTCCTCCTCAGGTTCTCAATGGCTCTATTCATCTCAGCCACCCCATTAGCTTGCAATTAGGTTTTTCAGTGGTTTTTTCCCCCTTCCAAAAACAAAACTTCCCCCTGTTAGGAGAATAAAACACCCTTTTCCCTTTTCTTTCCAGAGAATGTCAAATGAATTCCAAAGGATGATGGAAATCACTGTCACAAATAAGGGGACTGGCAGGAGGCTGCAGACACAGATTGAATGCATGGTAAGGGAGGAGGGCAGAGGGGCAGGAAAATCAGGATGGAGAGAGGGCAGGGCGGGCATCTGCCCAGGGATCCTCTTTCTGAAAGTTGGGCTGAAGGCACAACTTCATTCAGTCACAATAACATGGGAATGTTATGTTGCTGGGTTGACTGTTCTGCAATGACAAGACTTGGAAATAATAATAATAGTAATAATAACAACAACAATAAGCACATAGGTAACAGAGATTGGCCTGCAAAGGTGTGGCAGCACCGCTTCCACTGTAAAGGCTGGGCAAATCCTATGGTGTAAAGGTCCTAGAAAAAACCCTAGAAGTGACGGCCACATCATCTTTGACTAATACACCAACGCCAGCTGCCACTGAAATAACTTATCTGTTCTCAGATGGAAGAAAAAGAACTATACTGGAAAGAGCTCTGAACTTGAGGTCAGACTGAGTGACAAAAAGATTCAAATGATGATGATGATGGTGATGATGGTTGTAGGAGACCCTTCTAGGTCCTCGTTTTGATCCAAGAAGTCAGCATTTGTAATCTCAGTCTGGTTATTGGAATCTCACCAAGGTGATTCCAATCTACCACTTCCCATGCAACCCAAGGTGAAAATAAAGACACTAAAATGTATTCATAGTTATTGGAGAGTCAAGGGGCTCTACGTCCAGCCACAAAGAAGGCCCTCTGGAACAAAGAGAGCGATCCAAGGCCTCCACCAGCTTTATTCAGTGGAGGAGTGACTTGAGAAGGAATGGCTGAGAATTGTGGGAGGTAGGAGAGTACTGTGAGCTGAGCTAGGTGGGGGTCCTACATTTACCTCTGCCACCTGCAGAGGATATGCAGAGAAAGTAATCTGTATAAGGCTATTTAGATAGTATCTAATGTTTTGGATAATCTGGTGCTTCAGCTTTGAGGTAATCTTTCAAGTCCCAGGAAGTCATAGCCTCTGTCTCGACTCAGTAAAAATAGAGACAGTTGCTCTTCCTTCAAGGAGAGCTGGTTAGGTGGTCCTCCACAATGGAGATGATGATGATGATAATGATGATGGTGATGATGACGGTAATGATTAAAAAATAAACACAGAAACAAAAGCATTGATCTTGTATGTTGACTCTGTCCTATCTGATCTGTGAGCCTCTAACATAAGCTAATTTAGCAACTGCTGGCCCAATCTGTGCAGTAAACATGTATGGAAACTAAAGCTTCTTGTTTCCTTTATAAAAATAAATTTTTACTGTATCTTCCCACACTTTAGTGGATGAGTTTGGGCATACTATGTTATGAAGATTCAGTCCTTTAAAATAATTGTATCATCTTTTTGCATTTCCTTCTGCTATACTGTGACATGAGTAAGAAAGACTGAGAACTCAGCATGGTGATATTTATTGCTTAATAAATACTGTTAACTATATCCAGAAGGAAATACTGCCCCTAGCCTTTCTCAATTTATTTCTTTCAAATAAAGACAACCAGTGGAATTGTTTGTTCCTCAGCAGTTGGACTTCTAGCAACTAGATTTAATTACGCATCTCCTTACTTATTGTTAGCTCCCTGGAATCTGCAAAAGAAATGGTCTTGTCATTTATTATCTTTCTCTCCAAAGTACCTTTACTCTGCCAGATATGGTTGACTTCCGACTAAATTATATATTTCCTATTATATATTATGGTATACTGTCTAACATTTTGAGCATAAGGTAATTTCAGGTAAATAGTAAGCCCTTACAAGATGATGACAGGGCACAGAGCAAAGCAATACTGAGTGATTCCTGGGGTAGATGATGAAATGGCCTCATAAAATTAAAAAAAAATTAAAACACATGGACATCGACTCTTATTTTGAACCTATCCTCTGATAAAAATTTAAATACCAGGAAGAGATTTCAAACATATAGCAAATTCAAGTGAAATAGACTTCTATTTCATAATCTATGGGTATTCACTTTTCCCTGTATTCACTGAAATTCTTCAATATTAAAACAAATTAAAGCCAAGAAATAAGCCTCATAAAAAATAAATGTTCTACTTCCCCTGGGATTATAACTAAAACAAGTGAAATGAGTTCACAAGGAATCCTGCAGTTAAAGTTACATTTTGAATTTGCCTGTAACCTGGCAGTTGTATCTCTGTAGGTTACAATTATGTAAACCAAATGTCCCGCAGTGAGCACAGCACTGCTCCCATCAGGCTTCACCGGGAGCTACTTTCTTCTGCCGCAAGGTTCTCAATGAATGGTGCTGGCTGTCTTCATTGTCTTCAAAGGGAAGCAACATGATTGCAAACAGATCAAGTCTACAAAGTCAGACTTCCCTGCTACAGCTTGAGAGAGGCCCAGATTCACGGTTGAAGAATTAGGCTCAGCAAAGTGTTAAACTTTTCTTTATATTCTAGACACTTATCAAATCTAGTTTCCTGGACAATTCTACCATCTTTGTTTTGCCATCAGAAGAAATTCTTAAGGGAAATGCCAAAAGAAATTAGGCTACCAACATGAGTTAGCAGAACTAGAAATATTTATGTTTCTAACTTCTGTGTCACATCCATAAATCAGAAACTGTCCATTTGTAAATGAAGATCTTTTGAAAGCCTAGAATAAATAAATAAAACTCTAATGAGCTGGGTGTTAAGATTTCAGTCTGGTAGCGAAGCTGAGAAACATTAAGATCCTGAATTCTGAAGATGCAATTAGGTGAAATTTAATGAGCTGTGGAATGATAAGTGACAGGGAAATGTAACTTTATATTTACAATTTCCTGACTAGATGAACTCTGAAACACAACATATTAAGCCTTACCCCAAGGCCCTTTAACTTTTAAAAGAACAAGCATATGTTGATAAGAAGTGGCCTTTGGCAATGATACCTTCTAAAACTGCACTGGTTTTCTAGATGGCTTTGCAATAGGATCCATCTGAAATCCAAGGGCAAAGTGTGGTTTTAGATCTGAGTGGCCCTTGTTTAGAGAGTTGTCACTCCTACTTGTTACAATAATGGTTCCATGTGAGAAATATATAACACACAGTCACCCATTTATTTATACATAAGCTTTGAAAATGGATCATATATATGTTTCTTTCAAGAACACAAGCACTGTACAAGACAAAGAGAATTTGAAAACATTTATAAAATCTTTTAGGAAAACAGAAACAGTAAAACTCCTTGATCATGAAGGGCCAAAGGACCAGGGCACCCCTAAAAGGAAGTGTTTCAAAGCCAATAGCTCTCGCAGAATGTGGACTAAGTTTCTAAGATTCTAGAGACGCTCCATCCACTCCCACCACAGCCCACTAACTGAAAAAGCACAGAACATCTTATAATCAGCATATAAATGTATTTGCTTTTTCATTTGATTCTAACTGCTATTAAAAAAGGAACATTAAAGTGCAGAATTATTTGTACTTATTATAATTGAATACAAGTTTGTTGTAAAGACAGTTTATTGCTGTCTATGATTTTTATTATTATTACTTTTTTATGATTTTTATTATTGTATCCCTTAAATTCTATCCTTTTTCCTTTACTTTTTCCCCAAATGTATTACACACAACTGTGTGCTATTGAAAGATAAGGCAAATAAAACAGCACCTTTGATGGAGTGGGCCCTGTTGGGGTAATTTTAAAGTTCTCCGGGTTATACAAAGATGCCATGAGAATGGCAGCTGCCATGGAAGTACAGTTGGAGAATGCCGGGTAAGGCAAGATTACGGAAAGGAAAGGATATTAAGTAACATCTACTTTTTAAAATTTAGTACAGAGTATACAGGGTCTTACTACACAGATTGCATTCATAGTGATCCTCCTATTTTTAGCCTCCCAAGTGGTGGGATTACAGGATTGCACCACCACACCCAGTCTCAATTGTTGTCTCTGCATGCTGGGGGCAAGGCTGGCAAGGCACCCTGGGGAAGAACTTACACCAGCCCTAAGTAGGCACTTTAAGCTGCTAAGCTATCCAAATGGCCCTAATAGCATCTACCTTCTGTCAAGTCTTTTATCACGAACTTTGTTCCCATGATAGTTCTTCCATTTGTTAAAATTTACTGAGTTTCTATTATGTGCCTGGCCCTGTGCTAAGCTCTGGATACAGAGGGCTGAACAAAACAGGTAAGACAGCTGCTCTTAGGATGCTCATCACCTGTAAGACAGATAGAAACTTACAGACGAGAAGATAAAAGTTATGCTCTGAGCACTTGACTTCTGACATCCAGTGCACTTCAAAGCTATCATCAGGGAGATACAAGGGAATATGATTTGCAAAGTGAATCCTGTGCTTCCCTCCAGGCATGCAGAGTCAGAGACAAAAGATTTCATTCTCTGCGAGTTTGAATTCTGCCATTGCGTTTGATGAGTGAGGAAAGCCGATGGGGTTCTTGGAGGGCAGAGCAGTGTCTTGGCCTTCACTCTAATGCCTCCCAGTTTTCTACAGCCCACTGAGACATTTCCAGGGCTCTGGCATACTGAGAAGTCCACTTGTTCATTGAGTCATCACAGTAAGGTCAAATAACAATTCAGAAAGCCCTAGCCACAGCCTGCCTTCTTCAAAATTTTATTATGTACATTTGATATATGACAAAGAACATACATGATCAGTGTATGACATGTATGAATAGAAATAATCAGAGAATCCTATTAATTTGTTCAAACATAATATGTGTCAATAATTGTAATAAAAAGGAATAAGACATAAAAATATCATAGTATGTCTATGCTTGGGAGCATAATAATAAACACAATCACAAACGCACTGTCCCTTAAGAATTAGCATGCAATCAGTACCACTTAATCTACTCAGTATGCTTTTGTTCTGTCCCCTTTCCCCCAGATAACTATCTTGAAGTTTAGGTTTAAAAACTTCCACTCTCTGAAAAAATTTATATAAATGTATGTCTCCTACAAACACATATTATCTATCCACTTGTGCTTGGTTTGTACATATTCTGTTTGTAGTCTGCTGTGACTTTTTTTTTTTTTGTGGGACCAGGGCTCAAACTCATGACCTTGCAATTGCCAAGCAGGCACTTGTACCATGGAGCTATCTCCCCAGCCCCTTTACTCCACAGAGTCTAAGAGACTTTGTGTCATTATATCTGGATATATTTTATTAGTTTCTGTTGATGAAAACTAAGCCGGGCGTGGTGGCTCATGCCTGTAATCCCAGCACTCGGGAGGCTGAGGCAGGAGGATTGGTGCGAGTTTGAGACCAGCCTTGGCTACAAAAGTGAGCTCAAGGCCAGTGAGACCCTGTCTCAAAAAGACAAAAAAAAAAAAAAAAAAAAAAAAAAAAAAAAAAAAAAAAAAAAAAAAAAAAAAAAAAAAAAAAAAAAAAGAAAACTAAGACCTAAACTAATAAAACTTTTGGCAAAAAACCTGACAATTCTTTGCTACCTTGGGTTAGGCACCGTTTTCTTAGGTACGATACCAAAATCATAAACAGTGAAAAAAAATACAAATAAATTTGAGTAGACCAAACTAATTTGGGATCTTCAATGGATATCATCATAAAAAATGAAAAGACAACCTGGAAAGTGTAGAACAATATTTGCAAATTGTGCATATGATAATGAACTTGTGTTTTCATTACATAAAGAACACATATTACTCAGCAGTTAAAATACAACTGAAAAAATGGGTAAAAGAGATGGACAAACATTTCTAGAAAGATATAAGAATGAACAAGGAAAAAGATGTTCAACATCATTAAGGAAATATAGGTCAAAATCTAATGGAATAGCACCAGCGGCTCTAGGATAGCTAAAATCAAACAGTAAGTGTTGATAAAGATACGAAGAAAATGCATCTCTCTTCTATTATTACTAGAATTGTCAAATGGTGAAGCCACTCCAGGAAATTCTGGAAGTTCTTCAAAATGTTAAACATAAAGTTAGCACAATGACCCAGTAATTCCACTCTTACATACCTACCAAACTGAAACTATGCTTACACAAAAACTTCTACATAAATGTCTACAGCATCATTATTAATAGCCAAAAAGTGGAACCAAATGTCTCTCAACTGATGAATGAAATGAAGAGTAGCTATACAAAGAGACTGGTAATAAAAAGGAATGAGATGCTGACACATCTACAACACAGACGAACCTTGAAAACATTACGCTAAATGAAAGAAACCAGATACAAGCTGATCACAAGCTGCAACATTGTATGTACATGAAATAGTCCAAATAGGCAAACCCAGCCTATTAGTGTCTGCCATGGGTGAGCGGGTGAGAAAGAGTCAGAGTAATTGCTAATGGATAAGAGGTTATGATAAAAAAATGTTTTGAAATTAGATAGTAGCTATGGTCTCAACAATTTCTGAACATATTAAAAACCACAGGGTGAATTTGTGGTATGTGAGTCATATTTCAATAAATCTGATAAACAGTATAAACAGTTTCTGTCTATCCGTTACATAGGTTTCCCAAACATTAACACCTTATGTAACCACTGATTAATTGTATAAACCAGGAAGCTAACACTGATATGCTATTATTTTCTATCCTACAGAATATTCAAAAGTTTCTAGCCTGGGCTGGTGAGAGAGCTCAGGGATCTAAAGCACCTGCTTAGGCAAGCAGGGACCACAGTTCAATCCCTGGCACCACATGCTACGCCAGTCCCACCCCCATAACATAAATAAAGTAAATAAATAAATAAATAAAAAGTTTCTAGCTTCCAACTAATAGTCTTTTCCTCATCCTGGCTCCAAGAAAGGATCATAACATTTAGTTCAAGTCTCCTTAGTTTCTTCCAATCAGGAAGCATTTCTCAGTCTTGCTCCACAGGTTACTTTGTGGAACGACCCAAATTTGGTTTGTGTGACATTTGCTCATGATGAACTAATGTTATACATTTTGGAAAGAACATCACATTACTGGGACTGTGTTCTTCCTGGAACAGCACAAAAGGGGACACACAATCCTGATTTTTATCCTTACTGTGGATATCTGCTGTGATTCATAGATGCTGACTTGTCCCTATTTCCCCATTTATAATAAGAGCTTTTTAGCAAAATACTTAGAAATGGCCTAAATATCCTGCTTCTCATTGTATTTTCGATTGCTCATCTTAGAACCCATTGATGATTTTTGCTTGAAATAGCTACTACTATAGCATTTGTCAAATAATGATTTTTTTACTCCATTAGTCCTTGTACATTTCTTAAACAGAATTTTCTACTAATAACTTATTCATTTATAGCATTGCAAACCGATTGAAAAAGAAGTGCTGTTATGCTTTGCATATCATAATGTTTATTTTAGATTTAATAGATTTTATCACATCAAGAAAGCCCTGCTGTGGGCCAGTGAGAAAGCTCAGTGGACTAAACACCTGCTTAGGCAAGCTCAGGGACCAGGGTTTAATCCCTGGCACCACATGTAGTGTTGGCGCTAACCCTGGCACACTGAGCAGGCCACTCAGCCCAGGCATGGTGGCACATGACTATAATCCCAGTGCTGGGGAGGTTGCCAAGAGGAGGATCACTATGAATCTGAACTGCGTAGTGAGACCCTGTACCAAATACATAAAAATTTTAAAAAATAAATAAAATAAAATATATAATCTGATACTCATTAGCTGTTATGGGCTCAATGAGGCCTCCTTCAAAAAGACTGCTTGGCCAGTTCAAGGTCCTGAGTTCAAGCCTAAATACCAAGAAAGAAAGAAAGAAAGAAAGAAAGAAAGAAAGAAAGAAAGGAAGGAAGGAAGAAAGAAAGGAAGGGAAAGAAAGAAAGAGAGGAAAGAAAGGAAGGAAGGAAGGAAGGAAGGAAGGAAGGAAGAAAGAAAGAAAGAAAGAAAGAAAGAAAGAAAGAAAGAAAGAAAGAAAAAGACAACCATTCCTAATACCTGGAACATGTGAATGGTACATTATATGGAGGAGGAAAAAAGATGTTTCAGGTGCCATTGAATAAACAATGCTGAGACAGGGGTGGTCCTGGATTATCTAGGAGAGCTGTGGATGCAGTCATATTCATCCTGAGAGAGGGAAGCAGACCTTAGAAGGAGAAGGCAATGTGACCCAGAGGCACAGTGAGACAATATGACTACAGGCCAATAACCAGCGCCAGAAGCATCAGGAGCAGATTGCTCCATAGAGTCTCTGGAGGCAGTGTGACCCCCCTCAGCACCTTGGCTGCTGCTCATTGAAACTAACTTTGGGTTTCTACCTCCAGAAATGTGAGAGAAAAACACCCTGTTGTTTTTCCTACCCAGTTTGGATTAATTTATTCTAATAACCACAGGAATTCAACGCGAATACTATTTCTCGATTGTTAAAGGGTTTATTCTAAGGACAATAGGGCTGACGAGATAGCTCAGCAGTCTAAAGTGCCTGCTTAGGCAAGTTTAGGCAACCTCAGGGACTATGGTTCAATCCCTGGCACCACATACTGTGCCATCCCCACCACCAGGGCAGGCTGAGCTGGCCATAATATAAATAAAAAAGTTTAAAAAAAATAAATAAAGGACAGTAAATTTGATCACAACCATGTGAAAATTATTTCTCTCTTGTAACATTTTAGTGTGGTACATTACATGATAGATATCTTTTAATGGGGAAAATGTTTTAAAATTCTTGGGATCAACCTAACTTGATCTTTTCTGTCAATTGATAGATTATGGCTTTTAAGTAATATGTTTAAGATTTTTACCTATTTTTTTTAAAAAATGAGAATGTCCTGTGTTTTTTTCTTCCTTACCTATTTTGGTAATAATATCACACGGTCCTCTATGAACAATTGAACGGTGTTTCCTTTCCTTATCTTCTGTAAAAGTTTGCATAAGATTGGAATAATCAACTCATCAAAGGTTTGGCAGATTTACATATGTAGCTATTCCAGCATAATGTTTCCTGGCAGAAACTATTTTTTTAATATTGATCCAACTTATTCAATGATTAAGGACTACTAAGCCTTTCATTTTTTACTTGAATCATTTTTTAGTTATGTTTTTAAAATTTTTGTCCATTTTATCTGTATAAAAGCATTTGGAATAAGGTTTTAGGGCTGGGGAGATAGTTCAGTAGAATAAGTGCCTGCCTGGCAAGCATAGGATCCTGAGTTCAATCCCTGGTACCACCAAAAAAAAAAAAAAGAAAGAAAGAAAGAAAAGCTTTTGTTTAGTGTTCTTATGATAAACTTAAAAATGCCTTCCATATTGTACTATTTCTCCCTGTTTCACCTTACTTTTTTGTGATCCCTAAGTTACATAGAATAGTTTTATTATTTTTGCATACTTTTGTTTATTTTTATTATCAATCTCTATCTTAACTATAATTAGAGAACATGGGTATACAATGCAAATTCTTTAAAATATCTAAGGTTCAACAGTTATCGTGATCAAATATATAAACACTGGGTAAATCAACCTGATTATGCCATTCATGTTCAATATCTTGCTTTTCTCTTTCAATTACACATAATAGACTTTTCAAAAAAAAAAAAAAAAAAGCTACTGATAATCTCATTTGAAGCATTCAGTTTCCATTTTCAGTATTTTCTGTGTCTCAGCCCTTGTTGCTGGGGTCATCTCCTTTTCTTAAATATTCTGTAGAAGTTCTTTCACTGAAAATCTGTCGATTCTAAATGCACTTGAAATCATTTTTGTTCAGTCTTAAAACACTTTCCTGGGCATTTTTACTTGTACTACGGCTTTGATCAGAGCCTTCGATTATTAATATTTTCTTTTCACGCACTGAACCTGGTACTCAGCCCCGCCTTCCCCCGCTGACACTGGAGAGGCTCAGTCTGGTGCCCTTGCTTCACTCGCAGCCTTTCACTTTCTCGTCTCATACATACCTTTTTTGCTTCTTGTGCTACTGAATGTCACCAAGGCAAGCTTAACCACTGCGCTAATTTTTCTCTCTCCTCTTCTCCCCCACGGCTTGATATATCTGTGCTTCTTGCATTTGTAGATTAATGGCTGTGATCATGTACAGAAATTTTCAGCAAATTCTGTTTCCTAAAATCTGACTTTTTTCATGCCTTCTGCTGTCACTTTCAATAACTCTGCTTAGACGCATGTTAAGTATTCTCTTCTTGATATATTTTTTGTGTCTCTTCTCTTTGTATTGCATTTTGGTTAATTTCTTCAGATCTACCTTCTTACTCATTAAATTTAACTTTAGCAATGTGTAATCTATTTTTAACCCATGCATACTTTTAAATTCAACAACTATTTTGTTTCAGCTGCTAACTGATTCTCTTTCAAATTCACTTAGTCATAATTGATATTGTCATACTGCTTGCTCTCTTATAACTCATTTTCTATAAGTTGAAAACCTTGGCTATCTATATTTATTGTGTCTCTGCTTATTCTCAAATTGTGATAGCTTGTTTCCTTGTATGCTAGATTTTTTAAATTACCAATTTATATTTTGAGGAATTTAGCTATGAAAAATGTGAGACCTGGGCTGCAGACATAGCTCAGAGGTGTAAGTACCTGCCTAGGCAAGCACAAGGAGCCAGGTTCAATACCTACTATGGCATGTCATGCCAGTCCTGCCTTGGGCATGTCTGGCCACCAAGACTGGGCATGGTGCACACACTTGTAATCTCAGAGCTAAGGAGGCTAAAATAGGAGGACCACTATGCATCTGAGCTGCGTAGTGAGACTCTGTACCAAAAACAGAATACACACACACACACACACACACACACACACACACACACACACA
>PVJA010004365.1:0-43330 GCA_004027025.1 Myocastor coypus
AAAAAAAAAAAAAAAAAAAAAAAACTTTTAGTATTCCCTTTAAAAATTTTTTAAAAAATAAAAAAACCCAGGACATATAATAATGTCACAAACCAAAGCATAGAGCCTTTTGGTTATTAAACCATGGTTAAGTCGAAATACATGAACATAGCTAGGTGTGGTGGCACACGCCTGTAATCCCAGCTCTCAGGAGGCTGAGGCAGGGGTGTTGCTGCCAGTCTGCAGTAAGACCCTGCACTCCCCCCACACACACACCCCTCACCTATTCCCCAGAGCTACAATTTTACTGGAAAAAAAGCCTTTTTCCAAGACATAACCAGGAAACTGACACTACACATGGCAGCAGTTCCTCCTTAAGGCTCCACTCTCCAGAGAACAATGGCGCACTCTGGCGAAGGTCCTTGGCCCCAGCTTCTTCCTCCAGACCCTGTATTTACTTCTGGGGCTCCCCTGCCTGTTTGCCTCAGGTAGAAGAATTGGACTTTCTGCTCCACAGTTTACTTTATACATTTTGTTATATTTAAACTTTACTTATGTTATATTATGTTATGTTATGGCCGGTTCAGCTGGCCCAGGGGGTGAGGCAGGTGCTCCACATGGTGCCAGGGATCGAACTGCAGTCCCTGTGGTTGCCTAAGCTTGCCTACTCAGGTGCTTAGGCTGCTGAGCTATCTCGCTGGCCCCATATTTTGCTATATTTAAAACTTTACATCCACGATTTTTTTCTATTCTTGTAATGAATGCTAAACAGTACTAAGAAAACAGGACAAAAAAAAAAAAAAAAAGCAAAAGCTTCTATAGGAACCCAGCCTGTTCTAGGCAGAATAAACACCCATTGGGGTTACATTGCCATGAAGCAGACAGGTTTGTGGGCCCTGGCCATGATCCTCTGTCTTCCTGTCTTGCCAGTTTCAATCAACCAGACAGCAGCATAGCTGAAAAACCACTCTAGTGTGGGCCCCACCCCAATAGCCCAGCCTAGGCCATGCCACACACCCCCATCTCAAAACAAACTGCAATTATACTTATTCCCAAACAATGCCAGTTATGAAAATAAAGAACATCTGCCTCATCTTGTCTGCAAGGGTTTAGAACACATTCACTCAAATAGCACAGCTACCACTAAAAATAAAACTTTTGTTTTCAAGTTTCCTTAGAGAAAGAACACACACCGTTATTGTCACTTGTGTGCAGGAAGCTGTCAAGACTCAAGCACTTTCTATAGTGGAAAGAAAGGTTCTTTAAACTTACCTAGCAAATTCTGCCAACTGTTTAGGGTCGGAGAGATCAATACCAGGTATTCCTCCAGGAGGGAGTTTCTTTCCTGTCATATACTCTGAATAGTCAGGAGGTGAGTTCTCTCCAATGATCTGCTCTTCAACCACCGTCTCATGGTCAATATCTTTTTTTTCATCTGCAACACATTACAAGATTATCTCAGCCAATTAAAAAGTGCTAAGGTGCTTGCCTAGCAAGCACAAGGTCCTGAAGTTCAATCCCTGGTAGACCCTCCCCCACCCCACCAAAAAACGTGCTAAGAACTGCTCTCACTACATAGTCCAGGAATATCTCAAACTCTCTACCACCCTCCTGCATGCACTGCCATGCCTGCCTCATGAGCACTTCTTAAGGACTCATGAGACTTACCTTTTTGGTTTGTTTGACACAGTCTCACTGTGTATTGAGGGTGTTCTCCCACTTAAAATAAATGTAGCTCAAGCTGGCTTCAAACCAGGAGGTAAGCCTCCTGCCTCAACCTCCCAAGTGCTGGGACCACAGGTGTGCACCACCATGCCCAGCTACCAGTCAATTTTGTAACCACCAATTTTCTGTTGTTAGTCTTTGTGCTTGTGGGTCCTATAGCCCTCACTGTTGAACCCCATGTCAGCCAGCCTCTCAGCCCCCACGCCCCTTGCTTTCTGGGTCTACGCTGCTGCTCTCTCCTGCTGGTTTATTTTCAGCTTCCATGTTTTTTTCTCCTACTACTCAGTCCTGCTTTCTATACCACACACACTTCCTATAACTACCAATTTGGTGGTACTGAGTCCAAGTTACCTTGTTTCACCCTCCTTCCCTGTAGGAAGGCCCATCCTCCCAGTCTCATTACTCACCCAATCCCAAGGATCGTGATTTCCCAGCCTCTCCTGATGAATTGTAAAAGCTCCAGGACAGGCAGACTGGTCTGCTTTGATCTCAAACATCCCCAGGGCCTTATTCAAGGTGTGCACAGAGGAGACACGTTCCACCAATGTGGATCTCTACTCATGCACCCTTATCAGCACCTCAAACCATCAAGTGAAGGAGCCATGTCCCAGACTGTCAGTTTTTTCAGTGACTTCCCCTCACCTGCTGGGCAAGCCCTTCAGTCCCATGCTGCCACCCAGTCTTAGCCAAGGCTAGCTTTCTCCCTCACAGTGCCCACTACTGCCCACCTGTCTGTCTTCCTCACATAGCCTGCTGGGATGCATTCACTATGCTCGGCCTTGCCCAAGAGCAGTGTCCCCTCTAAATCCAGCCTCTTCTCCAGAGCCCAGCTCAAACCTAACACTACTGCTTCAGATTCCAACCTTTTCTGTGAACAACTAGACTCCTCATAATCACACAGATTCTAAGTTACCCTGCTTTGAAATTGTTAGTCTGGCCTCAAAAGCTAAAATGGCAATGTCCAGGACCCACAGTCTATTTGGATGCCTAAAAAAGAAAACAGGGTTTCATAGTTTTCAATGCTGGAATTTCTTGCCTCTAAACCAAAATTGCATGTGTGCCTCTTTGAAGGGGCACTGGGTACTGAACTCAGGGCCTCATGCTTGGCAGACAGGTGCTGTGCAGCACAGTTACACCCCCAGGCCCCAAACTTGTGTTCTGCAAAGAGCAGGTATTTAAGATCCTCAAAAAGCATTAACTGGCTTGTTCAATTCTTTCCTCGTATTACCTTTCTTCTGATGTTTTTACAAAACAAAACTATAAACCGAAATGGAAAGATCTATCAATCAGACAAATAAAAACCAATGCTCTAGTCTTCTAGTTAATAGCCTATGCAGTTCACTGCCATTGGGAAGTTCAGTGTATTTGATATAAGTGATAAGTACTATCTTAATTACTGCACCTATTGTCTTACAAACCAAGTGACTTTTCAGCTTCATTTTACAGAGGAAGCTGAGGCAAAGTACAGTTAAGTAACCTGCTTGCTTGAGGTACACCCAGCTCAGTTAGCAAGGGCCAACTTATATGAGCATAGGAGGTCTAACCCAAAGACCTACGGGCCTCACGTCAGCATGGCTGCCTTCTGGTAGGGACTGCTTCCTATTAAGAACAACAGGATACCACAGACAAGATTAGCATCCATCTACAGAGGCAGACTGTCCATGTAAAGATGGAGGACATGGCCCAGTCCTAAGCCAGCTGGATTCACTTGATATCAACAGGGCAGTGTACAGACATCAGTTACAAAGGTGAGCTCCAACATCACTAGGGTCTTCCCTTCATTCCAGCCCATAGCCACACTGCCTGATGTCCTTTCCACCTTCCCGCCTCTGGAACCTAGGAACAGCGCCACTCCCAAGGTTACCTGACCACACACACTGCTACACAGATAAGCTATATTTCTCCACTGACAATTTTTCTTCTTTTTTTTTAAATTGGTGGTACTGGGGATTGAACCCAAGGTCTTTGCACTAAACTACATCCCTATCCCCTTTTATTTTTTGAGATAGGATTTCACTACATAGCCCAGGCTAGCCTCACACTCAAAAGTGATCCTCCTGCCTCAGCCTCCCAGGTGCATGCATACACCACCACCACCCTCGCCCCATTTCCTAGTTTTGAGACAAGACTTTGCTATGTCACTCTGTTGCCTAGACTGGATTCAAACTTCCAGTCCTGCTTCAGCCTACCAGAGTGCAAGAGTACAGGAATGTGCCACCACTCAAAGTCGAGAGCCATGACTATCTCAAACAAGCTACTAATAAAGGCGCTCTAGTGGTACATCATTGAAGAGCACTAAGAGCCTGGAGGAAGGGCTGGCAAGATAGCTGGTCCTGTACGCGGTGGCACTGAGCATAGAGTCCATGCATGGTGGCGCATGGATGTAATCTCAGCTCTGGGGAGACTGAATACAGGAGGATCACTAAGAGTCCATGCTGTGTAGTGAGACCCTGTACCAAACACATAACATTAAAAAAAAAAAAAAAAAAAGACCCAGAACTCAGGGACTGATAACACAGCTCAGTGGCAAAGGGCTTGCCTAACATGAGCATGAGCGAAAGCCCTGGCTTCGAGTGCCAGCAATGCAAGCAAACAGCACCAAATTCATGAAGTAAACCTAAAATAGAGGTTGACAAGATGTTTTTGACATTTACCAAGTGTGGGTGAGCAGAGTTGAATCTGGCCTACTGCCTCTCTCCATTATCCATAGTTTGTTGTTGTTCTTCTTTTTTTTGCAGTACCAGAGTTTGAACTCAGGATCCTGTGCTTGTCAGGCCAACACACTTATTCCAGAGTTTCTCCCTGGCCCCTCTTTTTCTTTTAAGTATGGTAAAATATATAAACATAACCTTACCTATTTCATTGATTGATTGACTGGGGGGGGGTGTCAAACTCATGATCTTGCACTTGCCAGGCAGGCTCTTGTGCCACAGAGTTATCTCCCCAGCCCCAACCTTACTGATTTTAAAGACTTCGGCGGCATTATATACACTTACAGTGTTGTACAATTATCTCCAGTACCTACACACAAAACATTCTCATCATCCCCAACAAAAGCCTATATTCATTAACTAGAAACTTTCCCTTTTTTCCAGCCCCTTCTAACTTTTTAAAAAATGTATTTGGGACAGGGTCTCACTACACAGCTCGGTAGTAATCTTCCTGTTTTCAACCTCCCTAGCATTGGGATCACAAGTGTGTATCATGTCTGGACTTGATCTGGCTCAGCAGGCCCAGGGGTAGGGCCAGTGGTATGGGGATCCTGGTCCCTGCACTTGCCTAAACAGGTACTTAGTTTGCTGAGCTATCTTGCAGGCCTAACTTGTTTTCTTTCACCTACAAGAACCTGCCTATTCTAGGCATCTACTATATATACACTCACATAGCATCCACCTTCCATGTTTACTAAACGATACTGTTTTCCTTCCATTGTGGCAAATAGAAATTTCACTTACCTTTACGACTAATATAGTGTCTACAAGGTAGAAAAATCAACCAAAGAGGTGAAAGATCACTATAATAAAAACTAAAGAATAATGAAGAAATAAGGCACTAGAAAATAGAAAACATCCCCCAGGATCACGGAACAGCACAACTACTACTGTTAAAATAGATATTACTAAGGTGGCCCAAATAGCTCCACAGACTAAAGTGCCTGCTTAGGCAGAGCAGTGGCCAGATAGCTCTGTGGACTAAAGCGTCTGCTTAGGCAAAGTGCAGCTGCTGGACATCCTGGCCTGTCATGGTGGCCCCAGCTTGGTCCTGCCCCTGGCATATACTGAGATGGCGACTGAGACTGGATATGGTATCACGTGTCTTTATTCCCAGTGCTTGGGAGATTGAAAACAGGAGAATTACTACGAATCCAACCTACATAGTAAAACCCTGTAAATCCTGTACTAAAACACTAAAATACATAAAGAAATAGACACATTGCCAAATACAATCCATAAATTCGGTGCAATCCCCATTAAAAACTCAATGACATCTTTCACAGAACTAGGGTAAAAAAAGTTACTAAAATTCATATTGGAAACTAGGAATATAGCTCAGAAGCACAGTGCCTGTCTGGTAGACACAGGTCACGAGTTGGATTCCCAGCACAAACTAAACAAACAAAAACGATGTGGAAACAGAAAATCCAGAACAAAAACAATCCTAAAGGAAGAGGAAACTGGAGGCACTATACTACCCAATTTCAAATTATACTGCAAAGTCACAAAAATAAACACAGAATGGTAAAAAAAAAAAGCCTTATAGACTAATGGAAGATGATGACACAGAAACAAGCCCACACAACTACACCCATCTGATTCCAGACAAAGGAGCCAGAAGCACAGAAAAGATGGCCTCTTTAATAACTGTGCTGAGAAAACTGGACTTCCATATGTAGAAGACTGAGATAAATTCCTCTCACCAACTGAAAGTGGATCAAAAAATGTAAAGAAGGGGCCAGGGAGATAGCTCAGAGGGGCACAAGTGCCTGCTTGACAAGTGCAAGGCCCTGAGTTCAATCCCCGCCCCCCCCCAAAGGCAAATATGATTTCCTGCAAGCCTTTGATAAAAAGCATGGGGGTGGGGGTGAGGAGATAGCTCAGCAAACTGAAGCACTTGCTCTGGCAAGTGCGGGAACCATAGTTTGATCCCTGGTCCTACGTGCTGCGCCAGTGCTGAGCTGGTGACCAAGTCAAGCATGGTGGTGCAGCCTCCCAATGCTGCGGAGGCTGAAAACAGAAGGATCACTATGAGTCTGAACTGTATAGTAAGACTTTTTTTTTTTTTTGTCTTTTTGAGTCAGGGTCTCGCTATGCAGTTCAGGCTGGCCTTGAGCTCACTTTTGTGGCCCAGGCTGGTCGCGAACTCACACCAACCCTCCTGCCTCAGCCTCCCGAGTGCTGGGATTACAGACGTGCGCCACACTACCATGCCCGGCCTGTGTAGTAAGATCTTATACCAAATACATGCATTAAAAAAAGAAAAGAACATGGGGTGCCAGGCGTAGTGGCATGTGCTTGTAATCAACGGCACTCGGCACTCATGAGGATGAGGCAGAAGGATCGCTATGGTGTGAGACCAGCCTAGATGATAAAATGAACTCAAAGACCAGCATGAACTGCATGGTGAGATCCTGTGTCAGGAAAGAAGGGAGGAAGGGAGGGAGGGAGGGAGGGAGGGAGGGAAAAAAGTACAGGGGCCAGGGAGATAGCTCTGTGTCACAAGTGCCTGCCTGGCAGGTACAAGATCGTGAGTTTGAACCCCAGTCCTGCAAGGGGAAGGGGGAGGGAGAAGGGAGGGGGAGAAATAGACTAATTAACATATTCATTACAACCTTATTAGAATAGAAGCATCTAATAATAGCCCAACTCAAAAAATACTCCTTAGTTTTTTGAGATAGGCCTCTATAGTCCATGCTAGTCTTGGATTCACTGTGTAGCCCAGGGTAGCCTTACATTCGTAATGATCTTCTACCTCTGGCCTCCTAAGTGCTGTGATTATAGGCTTGTGCCACTAGGCCGACCAACTCAGAAAATAACCTTAAAAAGAAAAATGAACTTTGCATCTCACCCCCAGACAGAAGAGTTATATTTCACACGGTGAGGAAGAAATATACTTTCAAAGTCTGGCTTATTTTGCTTAACTTTTGTTCTTTACAGTCGTGTAGTACCCCATTATATATGTAAACTATGTTCAGCCATTTAGTTGTTGCTGGGCACCTAGGCCAGCTCCATTACCTTGGCAGTAGACACAGGAATGTGGGGGGGCACATCTGAAGCAATAGGCATAGGCAATGGCTTCCTAAACAGGACTGGCCCAGGGAAATAACACCAGGGTCCAATAAGAGGAACTATCTCCCAAAAGCTCTTGCAAAGCCAAGGGAAACCACCAGTAGCAAAGAGACAGTCTACAGAATGGGTGAAAACCTTTGACACTCTTTTTTGTTGTTTTGTTTTTATTTCCTGAGACCAGGCCTCACTCACTATGTAGTCCAGGCTGGCCTTGAACTCCCTGTGATCCTCCTGCCTCAGCCTGGCTGCCAGCTATTCCCAAAGGAAAACTGTACTGAGATTCCTTCTCACCCAGTGCCAATACAAAATAAATGCTGCCAGGATGGAGGTGGAAAATCCTCTATGTTGATGGTGGAAATGTAAATGGAACAGAATACGGAAACCAGTATGGAGATTCCTCAAAAACTAAAAACATACAACTGAAAGAATTAAGTTAGTATACCATAGGATTACCTACGTTCCTTTGTCTACTGCCAAGGTAATGGAGCTGGCCTAGGTGCCCAGCAACAACTGAATGGCTGAACATAGTTTACATATATAATGGGGTACTACACGACTATAAAGAACAAAAGTGTCTTAGTTATTTTTTGCTCGTTGCTGGGACAAATACCCGACACTCAAAATGAAAGAAGGAAAGGTTTATTTAGCTCACAGTTTGTGGAGCTTTCAGTCCATATTTGGCTGGCCCAAGGCTGAGTGGAACAGAGCAGAGAGCATCCAGTTCATGGTAGCGGAACAGCAACAAAATGGCGGCAGAGGTAGCCAACCAAACACGGCAGCAGAGCAACAGCAACAGCCCACATCTGTCCCTCTGTCTCTCTTTATATTACATGCAGGCTCTCTGCCTTAGCCCCCGCCTTAGGCCACACCCATAATCCCAGAGGTACTTCCACCCATAATCCCACCAGTACTAAAACCCATAATCCCAGGGATCACTGATCAAGTCTCAAACTCTAGAAGTCTCCGCCCAATAGACTACATGAGGCTTCGGGGGGACAACTAGACTTACACCATAACATTCCACCCCTGGACCCCCAAAGTCTCATACAAAAAGTTAAGCAAAATAAGCCAAACTTTGAAAGTATATTTCTTCCTCACTGTGTGAAATATAACTCTTCTGTCTGGGGGTGAGATGCAAAGTTCATTTTTCTTTTAAGGTTATTTTCTGAGTTGGTAGGCCTAGTGGCACAAGCCTATAATCACAGCACTTAGGAGGCCAGAGGTAGAAGATCATTACGAATGTAAGGCTACCCTGGGCTACACAGTGAATCCAAGACTAGCATGGCCTATAGAGGCCTATTTCAAAAAACTAAGGAGTATTTTTTGAGTTGGGCTATTATTAGATGCTTCTATTCTAATAAGGTTGTGATGAATATGTTAGTCTATTTGTAGTAATCAATGCACAATATACATGTAACTCAAAACATGCTGTACATCTCAACTTAAACACATGATTTTGTGAATCATACTAAAAACACTTAAAAGGATTTTTTTGGCTGGCTTAGGCTGCCTTAAGGGCGGGTTGGGTAAGGCCTGTGGAGCTGGGGATCAAACTCCAGTCCCTTGCACCTGACAGCCTTGGCCTGAGCAGACACTTAAATAAGTGAGCTAACCAGCAGGCCCCCTAAAAATATTTATTATACTTTCTAACTAAGCCCAGTGGCACATACCTGTCTGTACTCTCAGCAGTCAGGATGCACAGGCAGGATTACAAAAATCAAGGCCATTATGGATTACATACCAAGACCATGTCTCAAAACAACACAAAATAAAACCAAATATACTGTGTGTGCATGGCATAATTTGTTTACTTATTCATCTTCTCTTCCCCCACCCCCCCAGTACTGTGGCTTGAACCCAGAGTCCCACACATACTACCACTGATCCATATATTTTTTTTTTAATTTTATTTACTTATTTTTTTCTTGTTTCAGAACCTTTGTTTGTTTATTCACTCATTTTCATGTCCGGCTCAGCCCACCCCGAGGGCAGGGCTGGCGCAGCATGTGGTGCCGGGGATCCAACCGCGGTCCCTGAAGCCGCCCAAACCTTCCCAAACAGGCGCTTTAGACCACTGAGCCATCCCGCCGGGCCCCATACCACTGATCCATATTACCAGAACTTTTTTATTCTAAGACAGGGCCTCACTAAATCCCCCAGGCTGGCTTTAAGCCTGTTATCGCAGACATTGAAGCAGCTGGGATTATAGTCATATGTCACTATGTCACTCCAAACCTAGGTTGTTACCTGTTAGGTATTGTGCTGTGAGCCTCCATATGAAAATATGCCATGTACTTGTGTTTTATTGGCATACAACCCTATTTGTTTATAGATGGTCCATGGCTCCTTTCATAAGGAGGGCACAGAGTTGATTAGCTCCAAGAAAAACAACCCACAAATAACTTCCAGCCCTTTGTAATAAATTTTGACATCCTGGTATACAACATAGGATTTTCCTTAAAGATGGGATTAAGATATAGTGGTAATTAATTCTATTTATTGGGAACAACTTCTGAAAGTGAGTTTGTTTAATAAACAGAACTTATCTAATAATTCACTTTCAGGGGCTGGGGAGATAGCTCCGAGGCACAAGTGCCTGCTGGGCAAGTGCAAGGTCATGAGTTCGAACCCTGGTCCCACCAAAAAAAAAAAAAAAAAAAAAAAAAAAAAAAATTCACTTTCAGCGGGCCCTTTCTTTCTTCTTCTTCTTTTTTTTTTTTAATGTTATGGCCAGCTCAGCCTGCCCTGGGGGTGCGCGCTGGCGCAGGTAGTGGTGCTGGGGATTGAACCACAGTTCCTGTGGTTTCCTAAGCTTGCCTAAACAGGTGAATTAGACTGCTGAGCTATCTCACCAGCTCCAGTGGGTCTTTAAAAGTTAGATTTATCAGCCGGGCGAGGTGGCGCACACCCGTAATCCCAGCACTCGGGAGGCTGAGGCAGGAGGATCGGTGTGAGTTCGAGACCAGCCTCAAATGCATAGTGAGACCCTGTCTCCAAAAGACAAAAAAAAAAAAAAAAAGTTAGATTTATCTTGCCACAATTGACATGGCTAAGTAATCAATTAGGTGGTGGGGAGAAAAATTTGTGGAGGGTGTTTCTTGGAGGATGGTGTCGTTTGTAGAGAGGCTGCATAGAATGTCTGGAGACTCTGGTTGTAGACACTTAAGCAACTGATGCAACAGGGCCAGACATGCAAGTATGGCACAGAAACCAGGCACCAGCGACACATAGACTGCGTTCATTATCAAAGAAGAGCAGCACATACTGCAGAAGCACAGCGAGGCCCTGTGGCACACACCTGGAATCAGCACTGGCTATACAGTGAGTTCAACATCAGCCTGAGCTGGACCTGCAGAGAACCCGTCACAAACCAACTAACCAACCAACCATCACCACAACCCAGTGGAAGGAGACTGTGAACTCCACCCAAGGAAATTTTACTAAGTGGCACACAGGGATGTGCCTCCTAAGAAAACAGGGACAGAGGCTGTGCTTCTGATCATCACCAGAATCCCACCCTGAACAGTCAGTGATACAGCGTTTGTGCCTCAATAGTTCACTGACCCAAGTCCAAAATACACATACACTGCAGTTCTCAGTACTAACGAATGTCTGGAAGCCAGCAGCCGCCACCTGGAGCACCTCCTGAAACTGTAGAGGCCAAAGGTAACCTGTACTCATGATGTCTTGGTAAATTCAGTGTTGAGATAATTCACACAAGTTTTTCTGATGCATACAATTTTTGTGGGTTCTGTACTTAATACTGTTACAGGGTTATGACTTCTCCCTTAAAAAAAGTGTTGTACACAGGAGTTAATGTGGAAAATTCCCTGAAGACCAGTACACAAGAACTATGAATGGAATTATTAACTACTCAACAAACCAATAAAACATAAGGAAAAACCCCATACTTAGAATAAAAAAGGTATACATATGTGACTGCTTCAGTTCCATCAAAAGTAACACATACCAAAGTAAATCAGGGGCCAGGGACATAGCTCAGTAGAACAAGCACTTGTCTGGTAAGTGCAGGGTCCTGAGTTCAATACCTGGTACTGCAAAAATAAATAAGTGAATAAAATAAAATAAAAATAAAGTAAATCAAATGCCGATGTTTGCTACCATTTGATCATACCTTTTTATTTTATTTTATTTTATTTATTTTTTTTTTTGAGGGGGGACTTTTAAAAGCTGCACATGGTGGCAGATGCCTGTACACCCAGTGGAGCAGGAAGGTCATTGGCCCAGTCACAAGGACAGGGTGAGGTACAGTGAGACACTGTCTCTCTCCCTAACTTGCACAGCACTGGATTTCTGTATACAGTGTGATAAGGAAACCAAATTAGCAGAACACACTGAGTGATGTAAAGTAAAGCTACTCTCAAAAAGTTTCTACTTTACGTTCCTGTAAGGAATGAGTACTGCAGATAACACTCAGGGCTGTGAGCTTGTCAGATGAGCTCTCTACCACTAAGAGGCACTCCAGTACCTCAGAATTCCTTCATGGAAAAACCTGAGAAGGAAAGCCACAACACCAAGCAGTACAGTAGTATAGGCATCAGCTTGTTGGGAGCTTCAAACCCAATCTGCCATTTAATCCTACTGGTGCAAATGACCTGGAACTAGAGCAAAGCCCAAAGACTGTAAGGTGTGAAGTAACCAAATCTAACATTACCACCTATGAACGAAGACCACAGCTAACTAATGAACATTGTTTCTCCGGGTGGTGCTAGCAAAAGGTAAAATCAGCACATGAATACGTATCGGGCCTGTCCCTGTCTCCCAGATATTGTTTCCTTCTATATGGCCCATCAACTGTCACCCCCAGTGTGAAGGGAAGCAAAACAGGCTTTGAGAACTACCTACAGTCAGCAAGACAAAACCAAGACCCCAGGTCCTTAGAAAGGAGGTGTGTTCCCAGATCCAGAGAAGCTGAGGTCATTCCTGTGCCTCCACAGCCTCCAACTCAGCACATCTGCTCCTCAGGGCTGGCCAATGTGCAAAGAAAAGCAATTAATAAACCCTCCCTGTCTTGTCTTCCAGAACCCTTTCCATGTGGAAGCGAGACCCTAAGCATCAGAAGCCTGAAGCGCATGGGGCAGGACAGTATACAATAGTTTCCATGACCACTGTAACACACCACAACCAATTTGGGGGCTCCAAACACACCCAGTTAGGCAGACTGGCGCGCACTTGTAATCCCAGAACGCTGGGAGGTAGGAAAGATGGCAAATTAAAGCCTAGCATGAACAATTTACAGACTTAACCAAGACCTTATCTCAAAATAAGGGGGAGGGAGAGAAGCGAGAAAAAAACAAAAATCAAAATATATCATGTCAAATTGCTTATGATGAATGTAATCCTTATGCTTACCTAAACGTACCAACAAATATACAAAACGGGCTTGGGGCATATAGTTCTGTACAAAGTCCCTGGGCTCAATCTCCTGTAGCTCCCCACCCCCATGGAACCATGGACATCCACAATAACTGTCTTCACCCTCTTCAGAGCTCCATCTCCCCTCCTCACCCTGTGACCCCCAGGACAATGTGTTGAACCAGGTGGCTGTGATACTCCACCACAGCCTAAGTCTAATCACGTGCAATAAGGTCACATTCCCAGCTCCAGGAACCAGCATTAGGACCTCTGGATTATTCAGCTTCCCTCATTTCTCCCATCCATTAGACTTTTCTCAGTGGGGCTAGGGTGTAGCCAGGTGGGAGAGATGACTACTCCAGCTCTGTGAGGCCGTGGGTCTCATCTAGGCACCATCAGCAACAATCAAAACCTCAAGTATAACTTCTAACACATCCCAGCTCAAAGCTGTTTACTTCCTAATTCAGTCCTAGGAAACTCCTGTTACTTCTTAGCTGTTTTAGAGTCATGCTAAAGTTAACAATGCACTTCACTAACACATTTTTTTTTTTTCTTTTTTGGCGCCAGGAATGGAACTCAGAACTTCGCACTTGCCAGGCAGGTGCTGTCTCACTGAGCTATATCCTGAGCCCCCTAACAGATTTTTCATCCTACATTTTATACCTCTGAAACTAGGAGTCTAGCAATTAGACAAGGTAAAGGACTACAGTATTCCCACCAGGTTTTAATTTTCTAAATATTGTCAAGCCTTTAAAAAGAAAACAATAGTAAGCATGTGAAGAACGGTTGTCTTTGCGATGAGTAGGGCTCAACATACACACTATACCGCACCACAGAACCACATACATCCTAGCCCAAAGCTGTTCACTTCCTAATTTAGTCCAGAATTTCTTTTCCCCCAGTACTGGGGATTGAACATGGGACCTTGAGCTTGCCAGGCAGGTGCTTATGCAGCTGAGCTATGTTCTCGGCCCTAATTCAGCCTGTGAAAAACCTCGTTTTTGTCCATAGATGTTTTCCCATGTGTTGGTATCAGATAAAGATAATATGATTTCTTTGTTCACCTTCATGACCAGAAAGCTTCCTTTACGCTTTTAATTCCATTTCTTATCAACTTACCTATGCATGGGCGTGCATCCCCTATGACCTAGACTGTTTCTCCATACCTTGCATGCTAAAGCACTTTGTCATAGCAATTCTAAGTTGCTTTTGGAAAGTAAATGGTATCTACTCACTACTACTACCACTCAGACCTCCTGATGAAATGGGAGAGCTTGACACTTGGGACTCACAGCTAGAAACAAAAGCCGGTGGTGCTACCTCCCAGGTGTGGTGGTTCACATCTAGAATCCCAGCAGAGCAGCCCTGTCCCATGTGGTGCGTTACCTTCCCCAGACAGCAGTGCCAGCTCTGATCATGCATGCAGCCCTAATGCTTAGCTGTGCCAGAAACCATCCAGTGGGCCACTGCACAGGAGGGCTGGGGTATGGCCCCCTGGTGGGCACTTGTATCCCGTCCCTGGGCTTGATACAGGGACAGAGGGCAGGGAAGTGAGGGGAGAGCGGACACATGGCTTCCTTGTATCACACCATCATTTCTAAAGTATGATTTCTTTGCTATGAAGACTAAAACAGGATCTGGGTGCATAGCTTAGTGAAAAATGAAGTCCATGTATTTAATTGTAATGTGAAAAAAAAGGTTGAAAATAACTCAATGACCATTCCCTTCAATAACTCATTTTACAAAACTGTTAGAAGACAGGGAAGGTCAAAATCACATACTTTCATCAGTGTCCTATAGTGAGGAAATACAGCGCTGAAGTCACCACAATTCCCCGGAACCGCTGGGCTGTTACTGAAAATGAGGGCTGGGGCATGCAGAAAGCTGAGTGGAAAACAGTTGCCTCACCTATATGCATGACCCTGGCTCCCATACTCTCAGCATGGAGGCAGGGTAAAGATCAAAAAGCTAACCCCAAAGCACCCTACAAAGAGGACACACGTACAACTAGGAAGCTGCTTTCCACGCTGACATCCTATCTCAAACCCACCTCCCTCAAAAAAAAAAGAAAAGCTCACTGCAGCCAGGTGCAGTAGCACACACCTGCAATCCTAGTACAGACTCTGGGAGACTGAGGTAGGATGGATTTCAGATTCTAGTCCTGGGCAACACTGAGATCCTGTCTGCAAAATCTTTAAAAAAAAAAAAGAAAAGAAAAGAAAAAGGCCTAACGATGCAGCTTAGTTTTACAGTCTTAGTTTCAACCCTCACTATTGAAGAAAAAAGTAAAGTTCACTGTGAACGGTGTTTTGCAAATGACCCATTATGAGCTCTACATTTCTCAACTTCAGGAAACACCAGACCTGTAAAGGACTCTGGCCTGGATGGTTTTTTTTTTTTTTTCTTTTTAAATCTACCTTTTTTTTTAAAAATATATATTATGGGGCCCAGCAGGATGGCTCAGTGGTCTAAAGCACCTGCAGGCAGCTGCAGGGACCATCCCTGCCCTCAGGGCAGGCTGAGCCAGTCATAAAAATAAACAAACAAAATAGTTCTGAAACAAGAAAAAAATTAAATTAAAATTAAAAAAATAAATATATATTATGGCTGGCTCAGCCTGACCTGGGGTGGGGCTGATGCAGCATGTGGACCGGGGACTGAACTGGTGGTCCCTGTGGTTGCCTAAGCAGGCACTTTAGATCACTGAGCCATCTTGGATTTAGGTGACAAGCCCTGGCAGATTTCTCCTTTATTCTAATTCAGATTCCCCCCTTAGGACAAGGTGGCTGGAGGGGAAAGGGGGTCAACAACCCCAAGGCCCCAAGATCTGAAGCCTGAGGTCTAAGGGCACAGGAGCACAGGCTTCAGCTGAGGCAGCTCTGTAGGTCATAGGGTGGATGTTATACTTTGGGAGGGCTTCTCGGGCATCGCTTCATGGAAATTTGCCATTAAGGATATCTAAGTGATAAGCAACAAAGGAAGAGATACAATATTTGGCAAACCTTAACTTTTTGAATGTATGATACTGATATTTTTTTTTTTTTTTTGGTGGGACCAGGGTTCAAACTCACGACCTTGCACTTGCCAGGCAGGCACCTGTGCCACGGAGCTATCTCCCCGGCCCCTGATACTGATATTTTAAATACATTTTATTTTCTTCCAATTTACTGATTTAAAGTCAGTGGATTTCTTGCCCTGGATGTTTTGCTCAATCCAGCACAAATGTTTTAAGTGTGTATCTTTTATCAGTGGTTCCCCTATTCAACCCAGTAGTTTGGTTTATAACTAGCTCCACAAGACAGTTACTCCTCTGTAACAGTAAATAAAGAGCACCCGGGCAAAATATACCTAAAACAGTGCCCTAAATCTGTCAAACATTTGTAAGAGAGGGAAGAAAAACAAAAAACACCCAAGTAAGCACCAGAGTTACTACAGAAAACATAACTTATTAAATACTAAAAACATAACTCATTGTGATCTGAACCTGTTTAGATTAAGGAGGGAGCCTTAATTCTCTTATATGCTAGAAAAAGCTTAGAGTTCCTGCCAAATTACCTACATGAAATATTATTCAGTCATAAAAATGAAAGACATGCTACAACTTCAATGGACTTTGAGAATAAGCTAACCTACACACAAAAGGCCACATCAGATGCCAAGTGTAGTTGACACAGGCCAGTTATCCTAGCTACACTGGAAGCTAGGACAGGAGGCTCAGAAGTTTAAGACCAGCCCCGAGAACTTAGAGAGACCCTGCCTCAAAATGAAGAGAGGGACAAGCCGGGCGTGGTGTCACACGCCTATAATCCTAGCACTCGGGAGGCTGAGGCAGGAGGATCGGTGCAAGTTCGAGACCAGCCTGGGCTACAAAAGTGAGCTCAAGGCCAGCCTCAACTGCATAGCGAGACCCTGTCTCAAAAAGACAAAAAAAAAAAAAAAAAAAAAAAAAAAAAAAAAAAAAAAAAAAAAGAAGAGAGGGACAAGACAGTAGAAACGCCAGGGGCTGTTGCTCAAGGTTCTGTGTTTGGACTCAGTTTAATCCAGAGATTGAAAGCAGGGTACCAGGGGCTGGGTGAGGGGATGACAAATGGCTGCTGACAGGTATAAAGTTTCTTCCCCCCTCCCCCAGAAAAAGTTCTGCAATTGGATAGAAGCAACTGTTTCATAAGCGACAGGTTTAAAAAAAAAAAAGTACTGCACTGTGGAAAAAGTCTACCAATTTTTTAGAAGAAATAAAACACTCAGAGTTCTCAGGATCCTTTCTAGTTTACAACTCTCCTACAGAGGCTGCCTGGCTTCCTTGCTGCTGTCCCATCCAAAAGATACCCACCAAGGAGAACTATAACCCTGACATTTGGTTCCCACCAACATGCTCACTTCCACTAAATTGTTGCCAAACGGTGTTAACACCTAACTAGATCCTTGAAAATGCCCCCTACCCAGTGGGCAGACACCAGGCCTATAGTCCTAGCACTTAGGAGGAAGAAAGACACAGGAAGATTAATTGTTGAGTTGGAGGCCAACCTGGGCTACACAGTAAGACCCTGTCGCAAACACTCTGCATGTAATTTTTTTTTTTTTTTTTTTTTTGGTCTGTTTATTTTTTATGGCCCGAGGGCAGGGCTGGTACAGCATGTGGTGCCGGGATTGAACCGTGGTCCCTGCAGCCACCTAAGCTTACCTAAGCAGGTGCTTTAGACCACCGAGCCATCCTGCCAGGCCCCTCTGCATGTAAATTTTTTTTTTTTTTTAAAGAATTTTAAACTTTTATTTATTTATTTTTTTCTTGTTTCAGAACCTTTGTTTGTTTATTCACTCATTTTTTATGGCCGGCTCAGCCCACCCCAAGGGCAGGGCTGGCGCAGCATGTGGTGCCGGGGATCGAACCGTGGTCCCTGAAGCCGCCCGAGCTTTTCCAAGCAGGCGCTTTAGACCACTGAGCCATCCAGCTGGGCCCCTGCATGTAAATTTTTAAAAAGCTTTTTTTAAAAAAAGACAGGATCTCCCTACGTAATTCAGACTGGCTTTAAACTGTGTAACATGGGTTAGGGAGACAGGTCAGTCAGTGGCATATGTGCACAAGGTCCTGAGTTCGATAAACTATGCAACCGGAAATAGCCTCAAACTTGTAGCAATCCCCCACTCTTCACGATGTGCAATTATTTTTTAGTGAAGACTTAAGGTAACTAAATTTGAGGCTTAAGCCAAACTGTGGGACATGCCTTAATGCCAGCACCGAGGAGGCTGAAGCAGGAGGAACATTCTGAGTTGGAGGCCAGACTTAATCAATGGAAAATTCTCAAAAAATCAAAGGAAAACAACCCAGAAAACCTGGGTTTTTACAGCTCAATTCCATATGGGATTTAGTGAACATCAATGTAGTTAGTTATTTTGCCTAGGGGGTCAGGGAGATAGCACAGAGGAGTAAGTGCTGGCCTGGCAAGCACAAGGTCCTGATTCTATCCCCAGTACTGCAAATAAACAAACAAATAAATAAAATTAAAAAAAAAAAAAAAGTTATTTTGCCTAAAACCAACACATCAACACAAACACACTTAAAACCTAGCCTAATGGTCTGTCCATTGTATCATCCTATTTCAGCTCTGAAGATAAACTTTCACAGCAAAACACTTAGCTTTCCTTTGACAATAACTCTAACTCACAAGGACATACATGACAGCGATAATTCACCACAACACATATCCCAGGAAACAGGCTATTCTATGTTACTGCCACCAAATACTCTGGACCACGTTCATTGGAGTACTCAACAAACATTAAGCACTTAAAAACAAAATGAAACAGAACACACACATACATTAAAGTAACTCCAAAATAGGCTGAGGGCATAGTTCTGAGATCTAAGCCCCTGCCTGGCAAGCTAAAAGACCCAGGTTCGATCCTCAGTACCGCATGCCAGACCGCCCCCGAAACCGGGCACGGGCGGCACACCTGTAACCTCAGCGCTGGGGAGGCTGAGACAAGGGGATCGATCACTAAGAGTCCGAGCTGCATGGCCAGACCTTGTACCAAACAAATCAAACTTTTTCACGATTAAAAAACAAGATAACTCCAAACAGCAGGATGCAATCCCAGCACTAAGGAGGCTGAGAATCAGCCCGAACTGTCCACCAATCAAGGTGACAAAGTAAGTTCAAGCCAGCCTAAACTACATGCAAAAGGGAGATCCAATCGCAAATGAATGTACAACCAACCAACCGACCACCCTACACTGCACATACTGTTAAGTAACCACCTGCTCAGAGCCAGTAAGATTAAGCGCTGATTTAACTGTACATTAAGCCCCACGAATTAGGCCCCTCAGACATTCTCCTCTACCTCGCCGACCTGACACCACGAACTTTAAGTAATGTCACACACTAAGTTTCTGGGTCTAAAAACCTGCCTGGGTCGAGGCTGGGGAGATAGGTCCGGGGCACAAGTGCCTACTTGGCAAGTGCAAGGTCGTGAGTTTGAATCCCCAGTCCCTCAAAAAAACAAAAACCTGGGTCAACAATTTAGTAACATTACACGCACAACATATCAGATACACCGGAAAACCAACGCGACCAGGGCGCTTGGCCCAAAAATCTAAATTCAAATTTTACCCTGCGCGAATTCGGCGTCCTGGCTGGCCTGGAACGCTGGCTTCCCCTTCCCCAGCCCCCCAGCAGCTAGATTCTAGCTGACACTTCGCCCCGCCTAGCACCTTCCAAGTTCACAGCCTACTTTCGGGCCCTACCCAATTCTGACTTTAGAGAGCGGTTTTCAGCTACGAGCCGGGATTCCCAACCCCATCAACTCCAGCCACACCCGACATGGAGAGCGCCGGAAAAGAAAGGTGACGGCTGGAGGAGCGGCGCCGCGACTGCGACCACCGGGCTCAGCAACTAGCCCTGCGCGCTCGGGCGCTGCCGCCGCCCGCCATGAAAAGCGAAAACAAAGATTCCACACGCGGGCACCGACGGGGAGACTGTCACACGCCTCGGAGAACATGAAATGCGGTTTGCCACGGGGGGGAAGCCATACAAGGGCGCGTCACGCGGCAGGGCGGCCGCCGGGAAGCCGCGCGACCACGGGCAGAGCCAATGACACTGACACGACAGCGTCCGGCGGGCCCGAGCCGCGCACCCTTCCAAGGCCCAGAGGCTCCGCACGGCGCCCCCAGAGGCCAGCGGGGGAAGAACGCGGGGCCCGGGACGGGTCCGGCCCTGCCCTGGAAGCGGGACCCGAGGGCGGCGCGCGGGTTGAGGGCTGGTGGGTCGCACGCCCTCCCTCCCCAACCTCCACTCCCGCTCCGTCCCGCCCCGTCCCGCCCCGCCGCGCGGCGCGGCCCCCGAGCCAACTACGCCATTGCGGCCTGGCGCACCCCTCCCCCGCCCGCCGCCATCTTGGGCCTGCCGCCCCCGCCGCCGCCATCTTGGGGCCGCCATACTGGCCCGGGCGGAGAAGATGGCGGCGCCCAGAGCACACATAAAACATGGCTTCCCTTCAAAACAAAAACATCCCGGGCCGCGAAGCGCGGCCGGTGCTCACCTGACGACCACATGGTGACCGAGAACTCGCCCTCCAGGGTCTTGATCTGCACCTGCTTCTGCTCCCACTTCTTGCCGCCCGGGTCGGCGCCACCGCCGCCCGCCGCGCCGGCCCCGCCGCCAAGGTAGCTCTTCTTGTTGCCCTTCTTGCCGCCGCCCTTCTTGACGCGGCCGCCGCCTGACGACGAGCCGCCGCCGCTGCCGCTCTTGCCGGCCGCCGCCACGGTGACCAGCGTCTGTTCAATGTAGTCATCGTCGCCGCCGGCGGGCGCGGGCACCGGAATGAGGATCTGGTCCTCGAAGCCGTCCTCGGCGCGCAGCCCGTCCGAGTCGTCGCCGCCCACCACCTCCTCGCGCGTCTGCACCAGGATCACCTCCTGGTGGTGGTGCACCTGGCTCGGATCATCGGTGACCAGCGGCTGCAACGCGATCATGGGCGGGTGGTGGTGGTGGTGGTGGTGGTGGTGGCCGGCATGCCCGTGGCCGCCCCCGCCACCGTGGTCGCCGCCGCCGCCGTCCTCATCGTCGTCTTCCTCCTCCTCCTCCTCGCCCACCACCGTGGTCTCGATAGTCTCCACCGGGATGGTCTCCACCTCGATTTCGTGCAGCTCCACGATCTCGGCTGGCATCTCCGAGCCGTCCGTGGCGATGTAGAGGGTGTCGCCCGAGGCCATTGCCGCGGCGGCCTCGGCGCGGGGGCTGCGGGCGGGCGGGCGAGGAGGCGGCCGGCCGTGGGGAAGGAAGGAGAGGGAGGAAGGCGGCGGGAGGGCGGGGGGAGAGGGGGCGGGCGGCGGGGGGGAAGGGGCGGGCGCGGCGGGCGCGGCGGGGCTTCCCCGCCTCCCGCGCTCGGTGCGCCCCGCGCTCGTCGGCCGCTGCTCGTCCCGCTGCCCGCCTGGCCGCGCCTCGGCCGCCCGCCCTGACCGCGCCTCCTCCCGCCCTCCGGGCCGGCGCCTGGCTTCCCCTTTCCTCCTGCGCCTCCGCCTCCTTCCACACAAATACCAACTCCTCAACCCGAACCCAGATCTCGCCGCCGCTGCCGCCGCCACACTCTGCTCGGGCTGGGCCTCGCGAGACTTCCGCTCCAACCCGGCCCCGCCCCGCCTCGCTCCCACTCGCTCGACAGCACTCTGGCTCCTCCCTCGCTGCCAATCCGGCGGCCCCGCTTGCTTGTCGTGGCCCCGCCCGCTAACTCGGGCTCCTCCCTGATTGGGGCCGCTGGGACAGGGGGCGGGGCGCACCCTACGGCGCTGCCTGGCCCGCGGTGCGTGACGTCACGCGCCGCCGCCGCTCTGTGGCGCAGGGCCTCCACCCTTGCCGGTGCGAGAGCGGCGAAAAAAGCTGCATGTGTCAGGGCTGTTCTTGGGAGTGGGGTGTCGCCGCTTCAGCCGCCACCTCGGGAGCCGGTGAGCGGTCCGCGCGGCCCCAGCGCATGGGGCTGGAGGCTGGGGAACCCGGGAATGAGCGGGCGGGAGCGGCACGGTGCGCGGAACGGCCGGTGGCCTGTCGGCCCAATAAAGTGGTTTGACGAGGAACGCCTGTGTTTGGTTTTTTGCGTCGGGCGGTGCATGCTCTTCGCGAGTGGCTGCGAGGGGGCGGTAGCTGATGGGCGGACAAAAGCGGCGGCCGGGGGATGAGTAGCGCGCGTCGCGTACCCAGCCCGGGCGCAGTCCGAGCCGGTGCCGGCCGCAGGGGGCAGGGCGGCGGTGGGAGCGCGGCCCGGACCGCCGTTGAACCGTGTCCGTTACCTTTTTGCGACCTGCGGAAACCTGCGTCGAGCCTTTTGGGTGCCTGTCCCGTGGTTCGCGGAGCTGCGGGTTCCGGCGGCGTGGGTCGGTGCCTGATGCTCACTGCACTTCCTTCTGCGCGCTCCTTCTTCCCTGTCCAGCGTTCTCCTGCCTCTGTCGCCTGGGTCTCGCTTCTTTCCTACGTGCCCTCATATGCACAGTCTTGCTGAAAATTCCGCATTTTGTCCAGCGTGCTCTACGTGACTGCTCCCGCAGAGCTAGTTTTTGTTTTGTGTTTTTCCTGGCACGAGTTACCGGCAAGTTATATCTTCCTGAGCAGGATATGTTGTAGTGAAATGCTTTTTGCTCTTCTCTGTCCCTTCTCTGTCGACTTGGCAGTTGGACTAAAGAATACAAATAAAAACTTCCTGGTTTAGCAAAAATTAAAAATTGAAACCTTGGAGGTATCTGCCCTGATTTGGCCGGTTCAACGCTCCTGTGCGTTTGTTGAACCTTATAGTACTCTCGACATTTATTCTTGTCCGGTGGAAGAACTTCACTGCAGTTGAGGCCCCTGATTATTTTCAACTGTAACACACCAGCCAACTTGTTGGAACTAGAGGGTATCTTATTGGGAACACTAACGAAATGTTTACATATTCTAATTAAAAGTTGGTTTTACAAATTAATTGTATCTCTACCTTTGTTTGGTTGGTTTTTCAAGACAAGATTTAGTTCTGTCCATCCTTTCCTATTTTTTTAAAAATTTATTTATTTATTATTTTTCTTGTTTCAGAACCTTTGTTTATTCACTCATTTTTATGGCCGGCTCAGCCCACCCCGAAGGCAGGGCTGGCGCAGCATGTGGTGCCGGGGATCGAACCGCAATCCCTGAAACCACCCAAGCTTCCCCAAGCAGGCGCTTTAGACCACTGAGCCATCCTGCCGGCCCCCTAGTTCTGTCCATCCTTGATCTCAAGGTGATTCTGCTACCCCAGCCTCCTGAGTACTAGGATTACAGGTGTGCTCTACCATGCCCGTGCTGGTATTACAGCTGTGCCACAGCTTGCTTGTACTTACTTCTAAAAGGCTTTGAACTTGTTTTCCCCTCCCTCTTGGGTTAATGGGATACAACTCTGAGCTAACTCAGTCCCCACTCACTCAGGCACACTTTTAAGAGACAGAGTTTCAGGCTTGGCTCAAATTTTGAGATTCTCCTGCACCTGCCTCCTAGAATGGATTACAGTCCTGAACCCAAGTCCAGCTGTAGAGAGTGTTCTTTTTCTCTCCCTCGATCCCTCTTGGGACAGGGATTCACTGTTAAAAGAGTTCAAATGGGCATTGAACTCACTTTGTAGCCCTGCTGGCATCAAGTTTGAGAAACCCTCCTGCTGCATGCAGCCTGAGTGCTGGGATACAGGAATACACTGCCACATTCAATTTGATGTGCTCTTTCAGAATACTGTGTTAACATAAAGAGTGAAAAATAAGATTAGCTTCTCTTTGAATGTGAGTGGTAAAACCTTATTCCCTTTGGAGTTCTGTATTCAAACAGTTTGACAAATCAAATCCACTGAATTAAGTTATCTCTGGCTTCATAATTTATAAGCTGCATAAATATTTCATTAATGAAAACTAATTTTATGTGGTTTATTGCTTTTTAATTTCATGTCCTCCCTCTTTCTCGTTGTTGATTGTAAAATGTCTTTTCAAGATGATAGTACGTGTTTGTAGACACCAAGAGAGGGAGGGGAACAGGAAGTATCCTCCCAGGCAAGTGGGAAAGCTGAAAGGGTTTAAGTGGGAAAGAAGGTGGCAGGCGAGGAAGCACGGAGCTGCTGGGTCCTGCCCTGCAGTCTGCACAGGTTCCACCCGCAGCCCTTAAGGCTTCTGTGGTGACAGGTGTTCTGGGCTTTGTGCTGGAACTGTGGGATGGACCATCCCGAGACCTGCAAGCACAGTCCCACTGGCTCTTGCTTTCTTGCATTTGCTGCCTAGTCAAAGTCCGTGTACTGATATTTTTGTTTTGGGTTTTGTTTTTGTTTTCTTGTTTTAGGTTTTTGAAACCATCTCACTGTGTGCTTCAGGCTGACCTTGAATTCACTTTGTAGCCCAGACATTTCTCAAATTTACGGTGATCTTCCTGCCTCTGCCTCCTGAGTGTTAGGATTACAGGTGTGTGGAACCACACCCAGCAGTCAGTTTATTTTTTCCGTCTTTAGGGCAAGGTCTACACAGTGGTTCTCAACCTTTCTAATGCCGTGACCCCCGCAATACAGTTCCTCTTGTTGTGGTGACCCCAAACCAAAAAATAATTTTTTTTAATTTTTTTTTTTTTTCTTGTTTCAGAACCTTTGTTTTTTTTTTTTTTTTTCCTGTTTCAGAACCTTTATTTGTTTATTCACTCATTTTTTTTTATGGCTGGCTCAGTCCGCCCCGACGGCAGGGCTGACGCAGCATGTGGTGCAGGGGGGGGGGGGATCGAACCGTGGTCCCTGAAGCCGACCAAGCTTTCCCAAGCAGGCGCTTTAGACCACTGAGCCATCCCACCGGGCCCCAAACTTTTGTTTGTTTGTTTGTTTATTTTTATGGCCCGCTCAGACTGCCCTGAGGGCAGGGCTGGCACATAATGTGGTGCCAGGGATCGAACCGCAGTCCCTGAAGCCGCCTGAAGGAGCTTTAGACTACTGAGCCATCCTGCCAGGCCCCCCAAAAAATAATTTTGGTGGCTACTTCAAAACTGTAATTTTGCTACAGTTATGATTCGGAATGGCTTTAGGCGACTCCTGTGTTTTGGTCGTTCGACCCTGGTTGGGGTCGCGTTGAGAACTCTACAAGTTCTCACTGCTTACATCGAACTCTAGTGATTCTGTTCACAGCCTCTCAAGTACTGGGATAACAGGCGTGTGCTACCACGCCCAGGCTCAATTGTGCCCCAGGGGCGGGGCCGGGAGCCGGGGCAGGCCCTTCAGAGCAAGCCAGGGATCGAGCCTGCCACCACGCTATACCTAAGTAGGCGCTTTAGTATGCTGAGTTATCAGGCTGGGCCCCAGCTGTCGGTTTAAAAGGATAAATTAAATTGTAATTTCAGGGTGATAAGACTCTAAAGGTGGGGATAATTTTACCATTTTTGTTGGGCCAAAGAGTGACCTATGAACTTCTGGAGACCCTTTATATTTGGCAAAAAAAGAAAATGATCATAGCCGGGCATGGTGGCGCATGCCTGTAATCCCAGCACTTGGGAGGCTGAGGCGGGAGGATCAGTGCGAGTTCGAGACCAGCCTGGGCTACCAAAGTGAGCTCAAGGCCAGCCTGAACTGCATAGCGAGACCCTGTCTCAAAAAAAAAAAAAAAAAGGAAAATGATCATAGCAGACTGAAGCGGCTCAACTGCAATCCCAGCACTAGAGACTGAGGCAGGAGGGTGACTTCAGGTTTGAGGCCAGCCTGGGCTACATAGACTCTGTCTCAACAAAACAAAGAAATGGTTATTGTCACTGAATGAAACTGGCATTTCTCTTAAGCCACCATGCTGTTTTCCTCCTGTTTCTGGCTAAACACTGAGCGGGTTAGCCTTGGCGATAATTTTTTTTTTCTTTCATGTCCAGAAATGTGATGGATTAGACATTAGAAAAGATATACAATTTGCAAAAGAAACAAAACCCAACTAGGCAGGTATTCAGCAGTGGTTGTTATAGTGGGCATTGCTCCATTCAGCGTGGTTCCTCAGATTACCAGATATAACCCCCCAAAATAGGTAAAAATACATCATTTATAAATTAAGTGCTATCTTCCAAAAACATGATAGAAATTACACCTTCCATCACCTTAGCTATTTTAGGTAAATAGAGCCATGATTTTAATTACTGATTTTTTTTTTTTTTTCCTTTTTCCACCGCCTTTACCCAGTTGATGTTCCTCTTGGTCATTTCTTCTTCTTTTTTTTTTTTTTAACCTCTCCACTATCCATTATATCAGTTGTAGCTTTTATATTTCATTGGGTTGTTCAGGTGGTTAAACTAGTGAGGCAATGCCCTGTTCCCAGGTAGTGTTCTCCTGGAATTCGCCACTCAGTAGTCTCCACTTCCATCCATTTATCAATAAAACCCTCAAGTTTATCTTTCCTGACAGGTGACTAAGGTTCCATTATATAAAATGTCACAAATTTATTATATTCATTTGCTGTATGGGGGCCTATCTGTTCTTTCTGAGTATAAACGATGGCAAATTGTGCTGGTCTGTGCATGAGTTTATATATGTACCTGGGGTGTGGTGTTTCCCATTCTTGGGGAGACAGCATGCTCACAAGTGGACTACTAAGCTGATTGGGATTTCTCTTCCTACATTTGGGGGGTGACCTCCACACCGGTAGAGACTGTACCTGTCCACAACTGTAGAAACAGTGGGTAAGGTTCACTTTTCTCTACAGCTGTTCTACCCTGTGTTGCTGGTTCACTTGTTAGGACACATGCTCCTCCTTGGGTGAGATGCACTGTCAATGATGATTTAATTTCTGTTTCTCAAATGACAGGGCTATTTGGAGCCATTTTTCATGCATCTGTTTACCATTTCTCTCTTTTGTGTGCTGAGAACTGTGGCTTCAGCAGAGATTGTTCTAGTCACTTTGTTCTAGTCAGCCATTGTGCTTTAGTCCAGCGCCCATGGAGAAGCCTGGGATCTCCCACCAGACTCCCACATGTTTGTGCTCTTGGGGAGACTCCTTGATCAGATTGAAAATACAGTGACAGAGAAGCTCTGTGTGACGGTGCCCGACCATTAGTGTTCTGAAAGCTCCAACTTCCTATGAACCTTCCAGTCTACTGGGAAAGTGAATGTCAGCCTCTGTAGAAGAAGGATGATTATTGGAAGCGTCAGCACAGCTGTAGGAAGCTCTCTAGAGTCTCCGAGGAAGCAGAGCTCACAGATGACTGTGGAGATGTGGTAACAGAGATCCTGAAGAGTGTACCCTTAGGTCACCTGACCTGAGGACAAAGGACAAAAACATGGACTATTAGCTGAGGACTCATTTTGTCTTTTGGCAGGTGGGGGTGGTACAGGGACTGGAACTAAGAACCTTGTGCTTGCTAGGCAGGTGCTGTACTGCTAAGCTATCCTCTCTGCCCTGAGAACTTTTGTGATATCTCTTTAATCTATGTCATGTCCCACTGATGCTTTTTCAGAGACTTTGGTTGAAAGATCAGACTTACTTTAAGGAGCTGGGTATAGGAAGGTGTGAGTGTAGGCTGGAGAATGAAGGATGTTCATTGAAAGGCACCTCTCACCTCTGCTCTCACTTCAGAGTGTCTTTTTTTTCTATTTCCTGGGTGAGGAGAGGTTGAGGATTGAATAGGGCCTCCTGCCTGCTAGGCAAGTGCCTTACACTTGGGCTGTACCTTGGGCCCCTCCTCCGTTGGGTATAAGCAGGCTGACTATGAAATCAGGTTCTGCCCTATTTATTTTAACAGATTGGGATTGGTTCAAGAAAGGAACCCAAGCTAAACAGTTTCCCCTCAACATAAACGAATTTGGCTGCCTTGTGAAACTGTTTTGGTTAGTTCTAAAGGCCACTTCTTGTGCAATTCATCAGATAGGAGTTTATAGTGAACAGTTGGACCCAGGCAGGGCAGCCGTCTGGTCCCTTTGTGTTAGAGAAAACACTTGGCAAGTGGCAAAGGCAGTGACAGCTGCCACAGAGCTGGCCTCGCCCACCTCTGGCAGGGCTGCAAGGTAAGTTTGGGCAGGAGGACCCTGCTCCAGTCAGACCTGTGCCTTGTTTCCAGGGAAATGCTAGAGATCAGGATGGGAAGTCTGCGTGTGTATAGCTGACTCCTCATTTGGAGCTATAGAAGTTAAATGAACCAACACAGGTGCATTTTCTTAATTGTCTAAAAGTTAGAGCTCTGGCTTTGGTTCCTCCACTGGGGAATAATTTTTTTTTTCCTTCCCAAAACAATGTGCATAACAGGTTAGCAGTATACCTTATGAGATGACCTAGGTACATATCAATAGGCCCCATATTATATGTAGAAAATGAGCTCTGCGATATTTTCCCTCTTTATAAAGTGGTGGTCAAGTTCCCTTAGGCTTAGTAGTTTATACGAATGGGCAGTGACTACATCTGTGTATTGCCCATAAGTATAAGAAAAGTTAAGAATCCATTAAGGCTGGCTTAGCAGCACACATCTAGGAGGATAACCTTGAGCTCAAGATCAGGCTGAGCTGCAAAGCAAGATCCTGTGTCCAAATAGATGGATAGGCAGGCAGGCAGGCAGGTAGAAATCAAACTCACAAGAGCTTTCCTGGTCACCCTTGTGTCCACCACAGTTACTACACGCTATGTGTACATGTCCGAGTGTGAGAACAGTCCTGAGGCTGCATGAGAGGGTGTTACCATGTGTTAAAAGGGGTACTGCCCAGGTGTAGTGAGCCCCCTGGGGGCCTGTCTTCCTGCAAATTGCAGGCCAGAGGGCAGCTCAGCCAGGGGCAGTGCTCAGACCCCTGCTCTTCATGTGTGTGGTACTGGGCACTGAACCTAGGGCACACCTAGCTGCCCTTTTTTTCTTTACAGGGTCTCACTCTGCAGCCCAGGCTGGGCTTGACTCACAACAATGCTCTTGCCTCAGCATTGTTGGGATTACAGTGCTAAGTGCTGGGATTACAGGCGTGCGTCTCCACACCCAGCTTAGTTGCCCCTTTTGGTGCTTAGGCTAACCTGAAATGTGCAGTCCTGCCAGAGCCTTCTAGGTAGCTAGGTTACAGGTGTGTACCATGGCCCGGAGGACAAACAGGTGGTATTTAGTTGTGCAAGTCCTAGGAAGAGGTGGAGTTTAGGGACAGAGAGTCACCCCCATCCTTGTGAGGCAAAAACTTCCAGGAAGGAAGAACTGGAAGCCGTGAAAGCTGAGCAGAACATGGAGTGCCCAACCCGGCGTCATGCCCCAGGCCACTTTTTAGGATGTGAGGTCCATGTGAAAGAGGCAGCAGTAAGCCAGGGGTCTGTGTGGGTGTGAGGCAAGCCTGGGTACCCACTGTGGAAGAACTGTTCAGCCTTGAGAATCACTAGCTGCATCTACCGAAGCAGGTACAGTGGATGGCTGTGTTTTGCTCAGCAGTTGGTGACTAACATTTGGTCCTGCTTTTCCATTGATAGCCATTTTTATGAGCCATTCCTTGTTCCAAGTTTCCAGTGGAAGTTGGGTTTAACGGGAAGGCAGGCTTGGCCATAGGTCGGTGGAGCGTGTGCTCATGGCCCTGCCTTCCACCACCAACACCAAAGTGAGTGCAAGTGGCCGTGGCACTCTGGACCTTGGATCAGCTGCAGAGGTCTCTGCACCCTGAAGACACAGGTACGAGGTTGAAAGCTGGGCCCAAGCCTGGTTCTACCAGTTACCTGCCATGTGACCATCAGCAAAGGTAGTGTCGTGTTGTGCTTTGAGGCAGGAGCTCTACATCATGCGGGCTGCCTTAGCTCCCAGGATCCCCCTGCCTCGGCCTCCTGAGTGCTGGGATCACAGGTGTGCACCACCATACCCAAGCTGCAATTTCTTAACTGCTCCTTCAGTTACAAAACAAGCATTCCAATGCCAGCTTTTAGGAGTTTCAGAAATTAGCAGTAATGGTAAATAAATTGCCATATTAATTGTGCACACTGCTATTAAGAAAGAGGTGTGGCAGGCAGCACTGCCTGTGTGTCCAGCACTGAGCAGGCTGAGGCAGCTGGACGACAAGTTCAAGGCCAGCCTGAATGTAAGACCTTATTTTGTTTGTTTTGTTTTTTGGCGGACCGGGTTTCGAACTCATGACCTTGCACTTCCAGGCAGGTGCTTGTGCCACAGAGCTGTTTCCCCGACCCCGAGACCTTATTTTGAAAAAACAAAAAGGAAAAGAAGACCGTGCAATGTCATGCTCTGGCCTGGCTTGCCTGCCTTGTCTGCTTTTTCTCCCTATGGGCTCTAGGCTGTGTCCTCTGTGTGGAGCAGCACGGACAGGAAGGAGGCTAAATTCATGAGACTGACTGTGCGTGTGGCGCCCTCGGGACAGCTCAGAGCGCCTTTCTCAGAGACCAGAGCTTGGGACCCCCTTAGCCCCCAGGCGTGGGCTCCTAAGCCCCTCGCCCAGCCGCCACCGGTCTCTGTCTCACTGGTGCTTTCTCCTAGCATAGAAGGACTGGCTGAGAAGAGGAAGCCCAGGACACCGTCCAGTGGTCACTGTCAGTGTCAGCAGCGCCACTACTGTAACAGCCACCTGCCATGGTGAGATTCAGGAAGGTGGACATGGTCTCCCCGGGGGCTGCTGTGAACCCCCTTCCTACATGGTTCCCACCCTGTCCTGCCTTGTATGAGATACGGTTCCAAACCTGGGAATTAGAGGACAGAGGTAGACAGGACGGACTTGATATTTATTCAAAGTCGTCACCACAAGGTAATGTATGTGTCTGGGGTCCAGCTCTTGTGCAGCCGAGATGGGGAGATCGCCTGATCCCAGAGGTTGGGGTGGCACGGGGAATGTACTGAGACCCTGTCCCCGGACCAGACACGGTCAGGATTTCTAGTGTCTGCCTGAGGCATGCATTAGGAGTCTCTGTACCACTTGCTTAAGTGACGCTGTCACGGTGCTCAGAGGATCTTGTTGTTGGTGAAATTGTACTAAAGACAGCCCTTTGTCGTGTCCCTGGAGACCTGTGCCCACCTGTAGTGCCACCAGACCCTCTGCGGGCCTGGGCCTCAGCTTCTTCTTGTGTGACCCTCACAAGGCCCTTGGCCGCCTTCATTGCCCTGCTTTGCAGCTGCCCTGGTCCCCGTGGCCCCTTGAACAGCTCCCGCACCCTCTCTTCCACTGTCGCTTGTCTCGGTTCTGGCCTTCATCTTCCTGTCTCAGGCCAGAAGTCCCCAGCAGTCCCCGAGGTCTTGCCGCACACCGGCACACCGCGCACCTTGGCCAGGACTGCGCCCTGAGCTAGCCCACTTCTGCCTCTACCCCGGGAGTCCCACGCTGCTGGAGGAAGCTGCTGCTAGAGTTTTGCCGCAACTTGCTGCCCCCTGCCGCCTCAGCTGAGTGTTGGCGGCCCAGAGAAGTCTAAGGGTGTGGGGAGGCGTGGCCCACACTCTCCCACACCCCGGGGTCGGGTCCAGGCCTAAGGCTAGGCTCCCAGCTTGGAGTCCTCTGTGAGCCTTCCACGTTGCCTCCTGCAACTCCCCGCATGCCTGACCGTAGGCCTCCACACGTCCTGCTTCAGGGACAATGGATGGGTCAGAGTCCATCTTAGATGGCTGCCGGCTGCACCCCCTGCCCCTCTGTACCATTGTCCAGCAGCAGAAGCTTGAGGCTGGGCACGGGCCTCACCCCTGCGCTCATGTCCCCCCACCCCATTGTGGCCTTCCCTAGGCACCTGCACCCCCAAGCCCCTGGCAGTCTTCCCTCAGGTGCAGTCTAGCCCAGCTTTGGAGACCAAGGGCCCCGGCCTGTGTCGCGCTCCAGCCCTCACCTGCCTTCAGCCTCTAAAGAGGCTGTCTTCCATCCAGGTCCCTTCGGTCCTGAGTTGTGCTAAGCAGAAGACTTGGAGCCTCATGAATCCTTCACCAAGTGCTCCTGGGTCTCCCTGCAGGAATAACTCCAGACCTTGTTATCCGCGCCCAGGCTCTCCCGGGCTCCCCAGCCAGCAGACTGGCCCCTGGGCCCCCTCCGCTGTCATCATCCTTCTGGTCCTCATGCTTTCCTGGTGTCCTGCACAGGGAACAGCCCTGCCACATTCCAGAAGAGGGGGCCCTCAGCATCAGACACCTGGGGTGGGGGCTGCTGAGCTTCAGGTCGCAGCCAGGTACAGGAGCTCCTTCTGGGTTTCTGGAGCTCTCCGTGGTTCTGAGCCCCAGCCTGTAGCCCACTGCTGCTGCGGAAACAGCTGTTTTCCTGTGCAGGGCTTGGAGAAGCTGAGGAAGTGTTCAAACTCGCCATCCTCCTGCCTCAGTTTGCCAGATTCTGGGTATGCACCACCAAATCCAGCTCACCACTAAAATACTATTACAGCAACTAGGGCAGCTACGATGAACCTAGAGAAAAGGCCATTTCCTGTCCATGTTGGCCATGGCAGGGCACACTTGCAATCCCAGCACTCTGGAGGCCAAGGCAGGAAGGTCCACAGTTCAAGGACAGCTGGGCTACAGTACCAGACCCTGTCTCAAAACCCCAAATGTTTGGGGGCCCTGTGGTTGTCCCTTCCTACCCTGCAGATCTTCTCCCAACAACCAGTGGACCCTCCTTACAGAGCCCTGGATACCCTTTCTAAGCAGTGGGTAAAAATCTCCTGTCAATGTGGAGCTAGAGCAGAAGGGACCAGACCAGTCAGGCCAGCATACCACACAGGGACGGGACACGCAGGGAGCGTGGCCAACAGGGGGAGGACAAACCCTGCTGGAGCACCCAGCTTGGTTTCCAGCACCAGCAAGAGAGACCAAACCCAGGTGCAGACAGTGCCTTCCTAAAAACCGGGATGATGCCGAGGATCATAGCAGCCACCCTGAGACATGAGGAAATGGCCAAGAGAAGTTTTTGGCCAAGGCCCAGGGGGTTCGGGCTCACTGTTGCCCCTGGGCTTGCTGGGTGAGTAGTGTCCTGGTAGTGGTACCTCTGGGGTGCTACGCATGACCCACTGGGACAGGCTTGAAGACATAGGTAGCTCCCTTGGCAGTCAAGGGCAGAGGAAGGGTGTTTCCCTTCTAGATGTCCAAGTATTTTCAGAATTTTATTATCTGTTCACCTGGGATCCATGGATTATTTTATTTTTTGAGGCAGAATCTCACCATCTACTCCAGGCTGGCCTTGACTTATGGTGATCAACCTGCTTCTGTCTCCTGAGTGCATGGATTCCACACCTTCCCTGGTGTCCGCAGAATATTTTCAAACCAGCTTTTGTAGATATGTTTTATTGAATTTTTATTTTATTTTATTTTATTTTTTCTTGTTTCAGAACTTTTGCTTACTTATTCATTATTTTTCTGGCCGGCTCAGCCTGCCCTGAGGGCAGGGTGGCGCAGCATGTGGTACCAGGGATCAAACTGCGGTCCCTGCAGCTGCCCAAGCTTTCCTAGGCAGGCGCTTTAGACCACTGAGCCATCCTGCTGGGCCCCCCTTTTAGCTTTTTTTTTTTTTTTTTTTTTTTTTGTCTTTTTGAGACAGGGTCTTGCTATGCAGTTGACACTGGCCTTGAGCTCACTTTTGTAGCTCAGGCTGGTCTCGAACTCGCACCGATCCTCCTGCCTCTGCCTCCCGAGTGCTGGGATTACAGGCGTGCGCCACCACGCCCGGCTTCCTTTTAGCTTTTCTTGAGACAGGGTCTTGCTATGTAGCTTAGGCTTGCCTTTAACTCATGATGCTTCTCTTACCTTATGGTTTGTGTCTAGTTGTCCCCCCAAAGCTTCATGCAGTCAAGGGGTGACTCCTAGAGAAGAATAATTGTGATTAACTCATGATCCACTGCTGGGATTATGGGTGAGCGCTATGCCCATCTGGAGTGGACAGCCTAACTGCAATGTCGGGGGGAGAGAGACCTGCCTCGCCCTCAGCCTCTGCCTCTGCCCCTGCCCCTGCCTCTACCTCTGCTCCTGCCCCTGCCTCTGCCCCTGCCTCCTCTGCCTCTGCCTCAGCCTCCTCAGCCTGGGCCTCTGTTGCTGCTGCTGCTTCTTATTTTTTGCTTTTGCTCTTTGCTGTTTTGTGCCACCATGAATGGCTGCCCTCTGTCATGTGCCCCACTGCCTTGGAGCCAGCTGAGTGTGGACTGAAACCTCCACAAACTGAGCTAAATAAACCTTTCCTTCCTTAATTCTGAGTGCCAGGTATTTAGTTCCAGCAATGAGAGAAAATTATCCAAAACATGCCTGGACCACCTAAGTGCTAGGATAACAGACAGGAGGCACCACCATGCCTGGCCACAATTTGCTTTTGGAAATGAGGATTTGGAGTAACTGTTTTTGTCTTTTACTTTGTATTTGCATAAAGTGAGCAAACGAATCTGTACATTTTTTTGCTTTGGTCCAACACGTACAACATTTGCCATTGAATAATTGCCGTGAGCTCTGTAATGTTCAGCAGCTCTCTTTGTGCCCACATGCTGCTTCCCTTCTCCAGAACTTTCTGCTGGTAAAGCTGCAACCCTAAGCTTGTAGAGGGTGACATGCCCTCTCCCCCTCCCTCACTGCAGCCCCTGGCAGTACTTTTGTACTTCCTGTTGTCGATTTTGGCCACTGGGCCTCTGCCTTTTGTGGCTGGGCTACTTTGCTACACCCAGTTTCTCTGGCTTCTGCCTACTGCAGCGGGTGTTGAGGTTCCCTGTATGGAGCTGGTGGGGGTATACCTGCAGTGTGTTCCTTCACCCAAGAATGGAGGCTGGGCTGCTCTCGTGTGTCAGCTGTGGAGAATGGGGTGCTGAGAACAGGGTATACAGCATAGGGTTTTAGAGGAACAACAGACAGAACCAAGGGACATAGATTCTGGGAGCTCTGCAGCCTAGTTGAGTTTGTGACACTTTTTTTGGCCTTGCTCACTTCGCATGGGCATCATGGCTTCTTCCTTCCCATGAGAAGGCAGCCCCTCCACAGGAGGCTGGCCTCACAGAGGTAAGAGGCCCCAGCACTGACATGGCTCACTTCACACTTGGCAGCCCCACACCTGCCCTGCCATGGTCACCCCTCTGCCCCATGGGCTGGGTCCCCAAGCCAGCACTACTCCATCACGCTCTGCTCCAAAGCTGCCCAGCAACTGCCCTGCTGGTCCTTGGCCAGAAAGTTCCTGCCACAGTGACCCACAGCTCAGCATGATACCCCTCACCTGCCACCCACCTGATCAACTTTGACCCCTCCCCTCATGGTATTGATGTTCTGCTAGCAGTGGGCTCCACTGTGTGTGTGTGTGTTGTGTCAAGAGGAGGGGGCCTGAGTAAAGAAGGGACAATGAGCCCTGAGCCTTGAGCTCGAAGCCAGCATGTCTAGGAGTGGCTACACACCCTGCTCAAGAGGTGGACAGCCACATCTGGGCTCTGGGGTGTGGCAATCCGGGCCCTCTGCCGGAGCCCTACCATCCAGCCACATCCCTAGCCCTTAGTTTTTTTGAGACAGGATCTGGATCCATTGCCCAGCCAGCCTTGAATGTTTAGTCCTCCTGCCTCAACTGCCCAGAATGCTGTGATGAGGGCGATCTTATCAGAGGAGAGGCAACAGCTCGCTCCTCTCCTGTGTCCCCAGTCCCTCGATGTCCTGCCCGCTCTCTCGCCCTCCTCCCTCTCCCTGCTCTTCTCCCTCTCCTTGCTCTTCTCCCTCCTTCACCTGCAGTCCCTCCCTTCTGCACGCAGTCTCCAGGGTCCACTTTCTTCTCCTGTCCCACAGGCTCCCTCCTGCCCTGCACAGCTCAGAGCCCATATATACATTTCACACTTGTTCCTTGTATTGGCTGGGCTTTGTGTTTTTGTTTTTTGTCTTTTTGAGACAGGGTCTCATTATGCAGTTCAGACTGGTCTTGAGCTCACTTTTGTAGCCCAGGCTGGTCTAGAACTTGCACCAGTCCTCTTGCCTCAGCTCCCCAAGTGCTGCAATCACAGGTGTGTGCCACCACGCTCGGCTTATGTGTTAATAATAGAGCCAGGAGATGAGGTGTGCTTTGACAGTCTCCCCCCGCCACAGAAAAATTCCTGCCCGAAAAGTTCCAGCTCAAGTGGATTTTGGTCTTGGGCCTGGACTGCTTTCCTCCTTCCCTTCTCCTCCACCCGCTGCACACACCGCTGCAGTGACCAGCAAGAGAGCTGTCAGGTCCTCTGTCCCTAGCCCTGGGGCTGCAGAAACTGGAAGAGCAGACCCATTACGTTCCGCAAAGCCCAGTGTGGTGAGCACACACCTGTAATCACTGCACGTGGCTTGCAAGTTCGAGGCCATCCTGGGCTACGCTGGACTACACAGCAAGACCTGTCTCGCATCCTCCAGGGATCCCGCTTCCCCAGTCCCAACTGAATTGGACCAGCACCACGCTAGGTGCAGTTTGTGGGGATCGGTAAGCTCCGACCGCTGGAAGTGGGGTCGCCCCTGAGCCCCGCCCTCGCACAGAGCTGTGCGAGGAACCCGGCAGTCGGCCACACCTACCTGCAGGCTCCGCCCACCTCTGGAGAGACAGAGGGGCGCAGCGAGTACTCGATCCCGGCGTGCACCAGGAGCGCTTGCCCTCTGACCTGAAGAGCAGGGGATCCTTTTGTCTTTCCCACTGCAGGCCCTGCCTTTCTAGGGCCAGGGACCCGGCCGCACCCCACTTTCTGCTTTGCATCCTCAGGTGGGCTAGGCTGCCCGGGCTCCGCTCCTTAAGGACCAAGCAGGCAGGTCCTGCAAGATAACCTGCAGCCCCAGATTTACAGCTCCTGGGGACAAGGCAACAGGTCTCCTGGGGGAGGCTGGAACCGAGCGGGCTGCGGGGTGTGAGCCATACTCTGCGCGGCGTGGCGCTTGCTGACGGGAAGAGGTGGCCGTGGAGCCCGGACCTGCCCTGGAGGGAGGCAGTGGGCCGAGGGGACCCTGCTTCAGGGGCGCCACGGCAGCCAGCAGTTCCCAGTGTCAGCCCTGCCACGCCTGTCTTTAACCGGCGTCCGGTTAAACGGATGAGGAAACAGGCCAGCCCTGGTGGGTGGCGCGACTCCGCGTGTGTGATCCCAGCCACAGGAGAGGCTGAGGCAGGCGATCACAAGCGTAAGGCCAACCTGTGCAGTTTAGGAAGACCTTGTCCCAAGATAAAAGTAAGAGGGCTGGGTGAGCAGGAGAATGCCAAATTTGAGTCAAGTCTCAGGGTTACATAAATTTGCTTTACATACCTTTTTTTTTTTTTTTGGTGGGACCCGGGTTCAAACTCAGGACCTTGTACTTGCCAGACAGGCACTTGTGCCACAGAGGTATCTCCCCAGCCCCTATGTATTTTTTTTTTTTTTTTTTTTTTTTTTTTTTGAGACAGGGTCTTGCTATGCAGTTCAGGATGACCTTGAGCTCACTTTTGTAGACCAGGCTGGTCATTTTTTTTTTAGAGTGTTCTTTTTTTTTAGTAATTTAAAAAAAATATTTATTTTATTTTTTTCTTGTTTCAGAACTTCTGTTTTTTTATTTTTATGGCCGGCTCAGCCTACCCTGAGGGCAGGGCTGGCGCAGCATGTGGTGCCGGAATCGAACCAAGGTCCCTGCAGCTGCCTGCAGGCACTTTAGACCACTGAGCCATCCTGCTGGGCCCTCCAGGCTGGTCTTGAACCCGCACCAATCCTCCTGCCTCAGCCTCCCGAGTGCTGGGATTACAGGCGTGTGCCACCACGCCCGGCTTGTATTTCTGAACTATTGCATTTTTCTGTTTTTGCTGTTGAATGGAACTCACAGTCCCAAGAACAAGGCAAGACATCTCCAGCTGAACTAATGCATATATATACTTCTGGAATTAGAAAAAGACAAAAGGTTTTGTTGCTTTTAATGGTATGGAGGGCTCACTGGCAGCACACACGTCCGGCATGCTGGAGGCCTTGGCTTCCATTTTTCAGCATCCTCGAAAATAAAACTAAATCACAATTCAGGAAAGGAACCAAATTGACTAAGAGCTCACAGAGGGAAGACATGGTGCTTCCGGCGTTGTCCCTGGTGCCAAAAATCCCATGCAACCTGCCCTCTCATGGGCCCGTTTGTGGGGACCTAGAGCCAGTCTCCCTGAGGCCTCCACCCTACCCGGGAGCTTCTGAACATTTAGATCTCACTCTTCCACCTTCATCCTGTTCCTCTTTCTGTGAGGCCACCAGGGAGCTCTATGTCAAATGTCAAATTCCCTTCCCTCCTGCCTTGTGTTTAACATTAAAGCAAGACATTCTGACCTGCATTGGATACTACTTCACTCTTGATTTTTATTCCATTCATCTTTTCTCTTTTTTTTTTTTTTTTTTTTTTCAGTGTTGGGCTTGAAACCCAGAGCCTCATGAATACTAGGGAAGCACTCTACCAGAGTCATACCCCAGCCCAACTTTCTCACTGTAAGCTGCCTCTGATTCTCTTTCTTTCCTTTCTTTCTTTCTTTCTCTCTGTCTCTCTTTCCTCTCTTTCTTTCTTCACTTTCTTCATTCCTTTTTTTTGCTAGGTAATTCATGCTGGCTTTGGACTCACTTTGGAGCCAGGCTGATAGCAGTCCTGCTTCAACCTCCAGACTGCTTGGATTTAGGCACTGCACACCACCACATCCAACTTCAAATTCTTTTTAGAAGGCAACAGGACACAAGTTGATGTATTATTTTAGTAAAAGCTGCTGGAAAAGGAAACATCCTGAGCTCCTACTAGGCCTTGACAGAGAAGTGGCCCTCCTGGTCATGCTGAACATGCTCAGGACAGGAGGTAGGGCAGGACAGTGCTCATCAGCCTAGGCAGCTCAGGAGCCCACCAGGGGCAGCAGAGAGCCATGACAATGTGTGACACCCTCACACAGGCCAGGAATACCAGAGCTCACATGGGGCCTGCAGATGCCCCCTTGGGGGCTGGGCTGGGAGCAGAGAATTGGGAAGGGTGAGTAGGTCCTGGGTGAGAGACATAGCAAGAGGCTGGCCTCAAGTGCCAGCAAATCACTTCCTTAAAAATTATTGTGATGCCAGGCATGATTGATACATTGCTTTAATTACAGCTACTGGCACAGCTGAGGCAGGAGGATCACAAGTTTAGGACTAGTCTGAGCAACTCAGCATGCAACACCGTTCCTCAAAATAAAAAGGGCTCAGAATGTAGCTCACTGTGGGGCACCCGCTCCTCTATGATGTCATGGGTCTCACTACACTTAAGATTTTTTGTTTATTTTCGTTTTTTGTGGGACTGGGGTTCAAACCCACAACCTTGCACTTGCCAGGCAGGCACTTGTGCCACAGAGCTATCTCACCTATGATTTTTTTTTTTTTTTTTTTTGTCTTTTTGAGACAGGGTCTCGCTATGCAGTTGAGGCTGGCCTTGAGCTCACTTTTGTAGCCCAGGCTGGCCTCAAACTCACACCAATCGTCCTGCCTCAGCCTCCCTAGTGCTGGGATTACAGGCGTGAGCCACCACGCCCGGCTTACGATGTTTATTTTCAGTTGCATCAAACAGGAAGCCCACAGCGACATGTGGGGACCAGGGTATGACCACTCACAGCTCACGCGTGCAATGGCTGGGGTGCTGACAATGTTCAGAAATGGGAAGAAATAACCAGGAATGGTACACATCTGTGATTTCAGCACTCAGGAGATGGAGGCAGAAAGATTGCCACAAGTTTGAGGCCAACTTCTCTCAAAAAAGAGAACGTTGCTGCACTGACTTGCACAGGTTTTTCTACAGTGCCAGGGTTCAAACCTAGGACCTTGGTAGAGCAGGGCTAGGATGTAGCTCAGCGACACAGTGCCCACCTGGCAGGCACAAAGTCCTGAGTTCCAATCCCAGTGGGAAAGAAAAAAAGCATCTGAGGGCCAGGGAGATAGCTCAGTGGTCCAAGTGCCTGCCTGGTAAGCGCAAGGACCCAAGCTCCATCCCTGGTACTGTATGGCATGCTGACCCCCCACCAAGCTTGCCACTGAAACCAGGCATGGTGGTGCTTGCCTGTAATCCCAGCACTGGGGAGGCTGAGACAGAAAGATCATGAGTTGGAGCTGTGTAGTGAGATCCTATACCAAAAAAAAACACAAAACAAACAAACAAACAAAAAACAACCAAACAAAAAAAACATCTGAGCACAAGAGTTCATAGGACTTCAGTGCCAGCCTGGGCAACAGAATGAGACCCTGTCTCTAAGGAAAGAAAAGTGTTAGCACAGTGGCACATGCCTGTAATCCCAGCTACTCAGGACACTGAGTTATGACAAATTCAAGTTTGAGGTCAGACTGGACATTCTAGAAGACCCTGCCTGGAATTTAAACAAAGCATTGGGGTGTAGCTCAGTGACACTATGCCAAAATGCAAGGCCTTAGGGTTCAATCTTCAGCATAATAGGGCCCGGCGGGATGGCTCAGCGGTCTAAAGCCCCTGCTTGGGAAGCCTGCTTGGGAAAGCTTAGGCGGCTGCAGGGACCGCGGTTCAATCCCTGGCACCACATGCTGCACCAGCCCTGCCCTCGGGTCGGGCTGAGCCGGCCATAAAAAAAAAAAAAAATAAATAAATGAAAGTTCCAGCATAATAAACAAACTGTACCTGTTACTAATTCTATGAAGAGTGAAAATTAAAAAGCAGCAAATTAGAGGATCAGAACAGAGAAGAAAGTTGCTCCAGGTCACCAAAAATGCAGAAATGAGTCTGAGCTCAGACTCAACAGCTCTCCTGCAGCACTGCTCAGCCGCTGGGCTGAAAGCGGGGACTGAGGGACCCTAGAACAGGCAGAGGGACCAGGCTCGGAGCTGGCTCTGAAAGACCCATCTACTAGCACTGCTGCCAATGTGAGCTTCAACAAGTGAGGCTCAACACCCCTTCATATATGTCTGATCTTGGAAGCTGGCTCAGTGCCCCCGGAAGCCCCAGTGCTGGGCCAGCACGCAGCAGGAACTCCCCTAAGCACGACTGCACTGCTTTGTAAGCCCAGGGGAACAGAGCAGCCACTAATATTCGCAGCAGGAACTCCCCTAAGCACGACTGCACTGCTTTGTAAGCCCAGGGGAACAGAGCAGCCACTAATATTCGGGCAGAGGCTTATCATCACTGTGGGGTCTGGAAAGTAAGGTCCAGTGCTGACCTCGCGTTGGGCTGGAGCTGGGTGGGCCAGGAGGGAGAAGACCCACTAGGAGACTCCTGCCAGGGTCTGGGACCGGGAGGCTGCAGCGTAGACGCGGGCGAGGGGCCCTGGGACTGCAGCAAGGACAGGCGTGCGCTTAGGTGAGCGCAGGGAGGTGCCAGCTGTCATGGGCCTGGCCTCTGCTCCTCTTCCTTCCCACCCCACCCAGCCCAGGGACCCTTCTCTCCCTTCCAGGGTCTGCTCCTCTCCAGCGGGGGCCACTCATGGCCGGCGGCAGGAGGGCGTGCCCAGGCCCTAGGACCCGGTCAGCTGACTTGCGGCCCCCGGGAGCTTCCACGAACTCCTTAGGCGGGCAGCGTCCTCATGCCCGGCTCCCCGGGTCCTCCGGTGCCTGCACCAGGGTCGGAACTAGCTGCGAAGTGCCCGCCGCGGGCCCTGACCTCAGTTCCTAAGCCACCATCCCTGTCTCGTTTCAACATGAAGGAGTTGGGCGCCGCCAGGGTCCACGCCTGCAGCTGGGTGGAGGGATCTAGAGATAAAGCCACTGGGTGGAGGGAGACCAGGAGCAGCAGCCCGGACCTCACGGAAGAAACCGCCGCGGGTCCGGAGTGAGCGAGGACGCAAGGCGGGAGGAAAGCGCGCCCTACGCGGAGGGCGCACTGCCGCACGCCAGTGGGAGGCGGGGCTCGGGGCGTGGCAAGGTTTCGTTTTCACTCCCCAAACCGTTGCTCCGGCCCGCGCGGTACGCGGGAATCCCTTCCCGAGGCCTAGGTGTGGGCGGGGCGTCGCCACTGAGCACGTGGTGCAGGGCGGCCAATCCCAGCGCCGGGCTTCGGAGCCCCGCCCCGTGCTGCACGCAGCCTGACCGGCAGGGGGCGGCTGTGACCTGGCGCTTGGACCGGCTCGTTGTGACCCCTCGGCTTGCTGGCCTCGAAGGTCCTGGGAGCGTCCCGGAACGCCGCGGTCACGTCCGCTGGGCGGTGGCCCTGCTGCAGTGGCCCAGCCTGTGTTGCCCAGCTCACTTCCGGCCTCTACGCCTGGTAGGCCCACTAGCCCTCCTTCCCTGCGAGTGAGGGCGTCACCCTCCCGTCCCAGTGCGCAGCCGCCTCCTTCAGGAAGCCGTCTGGTGCGGACGCCCCGGCCCACGCGCAATCGCCAGACACCCCCGCCCGTGCCACCCACCCCTTGGTGAACTACAGGAGGCTCGCGGGCGCGCATGCGCGTGGGGTTTGTTTGCGCTGAGTTCCAGACCTCTGCGAATGCACGCGGTTAGCTTCAAATGCGGAGAAAGCTCCTAGGTGACCACGCTGCGAGACACAACCTCAGGGTTCATCTCCATCGCGGCTTCTGCCTCTGGCGTGGCAGCTCTTGAATGATGGAAAGCCACTTACCTGCCACACCCCACTTACTACGATTTAAAATGTGTTTATATATATATATATATATATATATATATATATATATATATATATATTTTAAATCTACTAGCACAACTACTGCTATATATACCTTTTTGGATTCTTTTTCCTTTTTTGGAGGGGGGTACTGGGGATTGGACTCTGCGCCTACCAGGCGTGGTGACGCACGCGTGTAATCCCAGCACTTGGGAGGCTGAGGCAGGAGGATCAGTGCAAGTTCAAGACCAGCCTGGGCTACAGAAGTGAGCCCAAGGCCAGCCTGAACTGCATAGTGAGACCTTGTCTCAAAAAGACAAAAAAAAAAGCGCTTGCCAGACAGGCGCTTATTCTACTGCACTATATCCCTGGCTCTATTTTCCTCGTTTCTAAAGCATGTTTCTTTTATCTATTTTCTTCTTTTTCCAGTTATTTTTTTTTTACCCCATTGAGTTCATTTTCATTCATCTTTATTAGTGCGAGTACAAAAAGTTACGGATTTCCCTGTGAGTACTGCTTTATTTTTTTATTTTATTTTTTTGCAGGACCAGGGATTGAACTTATGCCCTTGTGCTTGCTAGGCAAGTGCTTGTTCTAAGGAGCCCTTGAATATTGCTATGATTGTTCACTTTAGGTTCTAATATGAATTTCAGTTGTTTTCTACATATTCAAAATTTCACCTGATTTCTTCCCAAAGAGCAACTCTGAGTTTTACAAGTACAGTCATGGCCAGGTGTGGTGGTACACTGAGGCAGGAGGGTCTTGTGAGTTTTGAGACCATCTTGAGCTACAAAGTGAGCTCAAGGCCAGCCTGAACTGCATAGTGAAACCCTGTTTCAAAAACATAAGAAAAATATGAGTAGTAAGATTTTTTTCTTTCTTTTTTTTTTTTTGGTCTTTTTGAGACAGGGTCTTGCTATGCAGTTCAGGCTGGCCTTGTGCTCACTTTTGTAGCCCAGGCTGGTCTTGAACTTGCACTGATCCTTCTGCCTCAGCCTCCCAAGTGCTGGGATTACAGGTATGTGCCACCAGGCCTGGCCCACAAGTAGTAAGATTTTTTGTGTTCTGATTGTGTTATGAATTTTTAATCTG